>JARKHS020022514.1:0-34272 GCA_030143305.2 Amblyomma americanum
CGGACAATGAGCGAATGTGCGGGCTGACAGCTGCTGTCGCTGCGGGCTAGAGGCGAAGCTCAGAAGCCGAAACTACGCGGCCAGGCTATTTTTGTTCTGGCGACAGGGGCCCTCCAATCCTCGTCACACATCAAAGAAAAAACAGCGCGCTCTCCCACTGTGTAACAGGTGTTTGGCCATCGTGTTATTGGGTTCGCTTGCGGAATATCGCTCGAGGTCAAGCCTAGCAGTGGCCGAATACGATCGGTCCACGTGATAAACACTGCAGAAGAAAGCGAAGGTGACGCATTTGTATTGTTTTCCTGGCACTTTAAACTCCAGCGTCGGATAATTTGCCCTGATAATGCGGTTTTGCCAGGGCTGGATATATGAAAGTGGGTGCGGTTTATGATCACTAGCGAATATTAGAATATTTTCGAATATTCAGAAATTCACGAATATCAATGTCTCAAATATGAATGTGAACCGAATATCAAACATAATTTATTCGTATTTGAAATTTCAAATATTTGCACACCCCTAATTTTTAATGTTCATTGTAGTACCTAAAGAAGGATAAACTTGGTCTCTGGTATTTAGGCACATTCCTGACAAAAAGCAATAAAATAAATATGCGAAAAACATCATTGTTTCTCATGTTTAGCTACCAGTTGCACACACACTGGTGATCCAAGTAAGAATACAAGGTATGACTATTGTGATAAGCTGGATGTATCAACTTTGAACTCGGGAAATTTCGTCAAAGTAGATTTTGTTTTGAGAAGGGAAACAAAATTTTGAATTTGAGCAATCACTATGTAGCATGGTTTCGTACGTTCACTTCACCACACAGTAAGTAGCTGAAATGGCACAATGATTTTGAAAAAGGCATGCAGTACTGTGCCTGAAAGCACGTCTGGTGGGACATGGCAGTGAAATTCTCCTGTGTTCTGAAATTCTTCTAGTACTAGGACACCCGTCAAGAGCCCCACTGAGCCAAACCTAGACACAGTGGCTGAACTGTCTGAGGAAACTGGCTCCAGTAGTTCATTCCAGCACATCGACATGGACCTGATGGGCGATCTGCAAGAGATCTTCAGCCGTTGTGCTACCACCAACTTGCAGATCCAGCCCAGCAAAGTCAGCCAACTGGTCTCGCCACAGGCACCACAAGAAAAAAAGGTGCCTCACCCCTCCTTTTCTTTTCTTTTTTTATTTTGTTAGCAAGGATTGAGGGCAGTGCTATGCTGTGGTGTACAGTTGGGCTTGCCAATGAACAGGTTGAGGTCATTCATAGATGTATGGTATGGTATGTGGAGTTTAACGTATGGTATGGTATGTGGAGTTTATCGTCCTGATGCAATGCCATAGTGGAGGGTCTCATATTAGTTTAGACCACCTAGGGTTCTTTTAACATGCAATGACATCACACAGCACAGGGGCGCTTTTGCATATCACCTCCATTTAAATGTAGTCACTGTGGCCGGGATTCAATCCCACGACCTTGTGATCAGTAGCCGAAAGCCAAAGTCACTGATCCACTGTGGTGGTTTCATTCATAGATGCACAGCCCTAATGTGCAGAATTGTGATGTGTAGGTGTGTTGTGGACTAGTTTTCAAAGAAGCAAAATTCAATCAAGGTAAAGATATGTAAGTCAGTACTTGCCCAAGGGTGACCTGTTTCTGTTCAGTAAGCAAAAGCTGCTACCCTCATCAAAAGGCATAAAAGTGAGCTTTTGAGGTTTGCTGCCTGTGCTATTGGAGTAGATGCTTTGTTTTTCAATGTTCATCACAGTATGGGACTTCTTGTACATTTTGCACCAGGACTGCAGTAAAAAAATTGCTTAAAAGTAGATGCTTCCCGGCAGTCCATTACAGTAGAACCTCAATCATATGTTCCCAGTTCATACGCTCAAAATTGTGAAGAGTAAAATATCCTACATTTCTTTTCTTATTATTAGCATGTTCATAATTTGTTTAATCCTAATTTAGCAACCAATAGAAGGTGTGCTAACATAGGAATGGGCTGAGCTTGGGTGCATGCAACTTGAGCAGAAGCACAGCTGGTGCATAAATGCAACGGGGCAAAGCATTCTTCAGACGGCAACGATGCGCGAACATGCAAGCAGGCCTAATTTGGTGGCACATGTGGCAGTCAGCTGCTAGAATGGCATCTTTGCACTGTATAAACACAATGAGGCGAATGGCGAATCATCAGAAAATGATGACGGTGTACAAATGAACAGGCTAGGCCGCTGGGCATGCAATGCAAGCAAACGTGCTGCAGCAGTCAGCTGCCCGAGTGGGTTCTGGGCAGTGCATCAATGCATCTATGTGCATCAATGCATCAGTGTGCATCAGTGCATCAATATGGGTGCTTGGGAAATCTAATGCAATCCATCCATAGAACCCTAAAGGTTTGCAAAACACTGTTTGAGAACCCTTGGTTTTGGCCTTATATATGTACAAAACACAATGCTATATCACTGCGAATGTGCTTCACAGTGCATGGACTCTGTGTTTGAGAAGAGTAAGGGCTGTTTTGTAAAACAAAGTTCTTGTAAAAATGAAAATCAGCTGAAGGCATGAATGCAAACATTTTGCTATAATATGGGTTCCCTTTAAGGTAAACCCTGGTAAGCAGAATTTTTTGATAAGCTGAACAGTTCAGGGACGTTTGTTTAATTTCTTATAGACTTAGTGAAAAAAAAAAGGCTTGAGGGGGAAGATGTACTAGAATTATAAATCTGAAATTGTTAAATGCTAGCTTATAGTAATGACTGAAGAATATGTTCATGATTTTGCAGTGATACCTCTTAGTGTGTGTAACATGGTAAAAATTGATGTTCAGTTGGATTTCATGTTAAGCTGTGGCACAATATGCATGCTTTCTAACACATGATATAAAAAGGGAGTATGGCTTCACCTGCCGTGATTGATAGTTCTGATGTGTTACTTAAATAATAGTCTTACCACTTTTTGTTGTTCAGCTTTTGCTTAATAAGCTTTGAGTCCTGAAATTTTTAGAATTTTTAAAACATTTCTGAGAGCCTGAATGAGCTTCCATCACTTTACCTTTTCATGCTTTACCTTTTCAGACTTTTTCTTTTCGTCCTGTGGAATTTTTCTTATTCAGCAGAGTGGTTGCTGAAAGCTTCTCTGCTGCTGCTGCATACATAGTAGAGCAGCTTAGAGTTTCTTCGTAGTCAAGTGGCAATTTGAAGCTAGCTAACTTGCATTGCATACTTTGTGAATGCAGGCATTCAGTGACCCTTCACTGCATAAGGTGCCCTTGGCCCCGCCTCCAAGGAAAGCCCAGAGGAACACCAACCGCCCATCACCGTCCACCGATGCACCACTTATTCGTCTAGACTCCCAGGAGAATGAGGATGAGCTGAACAACCATCAGCCTCCAGTTGTCTCTGAGGCGAATGCAGTTGCTGTGTTGGCACCACTTCCAGCTCAGCTGACGCGCGTTACTCAGCCAGGAGTGCATGTGGCGCAGCCTCTGGTGCCACCAGTGCAGCCAGCAGTCCAGATGATGGCCCCAAGGATGCAGGCACTGCCTGGCCAGCTGCCACTGACAGCAAGTCCAGCTGCATTTTCAGGCCACCCGTTTGCCCCATCACCGTATTCAAACATGCAGCGACGGTTCCAAGCTGTGCCGTACATGGGAGCCCCACACCCCTCTTTTTCAACAAACCCTTTTCTTCGAATGCCTTGGACTCCACCTGTGACACCCCCAGTGACACCACCAGTCACGTCGCGTCCCCCCACGGTTCCTGTTTCACAGCCGCCACCGTCGTCCATGTTTCCCAAACAGCAGGACCCATGTGCCGACCTTATTGACCTCTGACTGTGTAGGCTGTGGACACTGTGTCCAGCAAATGCTTCAACTATTTCCTCCTATTTATTATGGTTTAAGCAACATAGGCGCAAATATTTGTATATATAATGAACACTTGAGAGAGGGAATGCAGAGGAGTGTTATGTGGAATAGAAATGTAGAGTGTTTAATTTTGGAGCATCTTGGCAGTGGTGGTGTGATTGATTATTCCAGCTCATGCTACTCAGACTAATTGTCTGTGTGAGCAAAGGACACTATAGAGAAACATTGCTGGCAGTATGAAATTATTGTCTTTCTTCCTGCATAAACTTTGGACTTACTCCTAGCATATGAAATACGATCATTAAAAAGTCTTTAGTACTGTCACTAAGTTGGTAATTGCATTTGAAATGTTGCTGTCAATAAGAGCTCTGTGATAATCTGATGCAATGTTCACCGTAGGACTTCACTATACCATAAGCATAGCAGCTGCACTAAGTCTTTATTCTGAAAAGTTGAATGCATTCAGTTGACTGAAGAAAAATATGGGGTAGACTTGACAATTCACGCCTGCGTGGTATGGAATTAAGAAGAAAAAAAAAAGTATGTGGCATGCCATTGTAAAAAGTATTTTTTTAATTGAAGATTGACCTAATAGAAAAATGATAGTAAAAAAGACAAGTGTATTAATGATAGTGAAGTTATAGAAAGCTGTATAATGCCAAGCCTAAAGTATCTAGTTTTTACAGATAGATGCTATTATGGCTTCTTGTGCTTATATTTCTAGAAAATTGTATTATTACTGAAAATAGGACTTCGCCAGTACAACGTCCTATTCATATGTGAAAAGTACTAGGTCTTTTGAGCCACACATCTTTGCAGTATACAAGAAAAAAATTTTTTTTTTTTGGTGCAGTCCTTGCATTCGTTGGCCACTACAAAGACTACAGTCTACTCGCACATGTGAGAAGCATATATTTGCATAATGCGTCATAGCTTTTGTGGATGGTAATGTGAGCCGCTTTTTTTTCTTCGTTATGACCAACATAGTCTTGTAATATCCTCAATGAATGTAGATTACACCTAACATGCTTAACAGCATTGCTTTGTTTCGTGCTGTTACTGAGAAGCATCGCAAGTAGCACTGCAGCCCATGAACGAATAAATTTTTGGAGCTAAATGAAAGTGCATAAAGTTGAGTTTATTTCCTGAAAGCAGCAACAGGACTTAAAGTACTTGCATGAAATGGTTATTTGCTCAAGGACGTGAGAGACCCTTCCACCGTGAGCTTTCACAGTGAGGCATGGCAGGCAATTTTTGTCACTACTGACGTTGCCAGCAGCGAGCTAATATGGCTGTGGTCACGGTAGCCAGGTGGTGTGAACATAGCAGTCCTCTATGGCTTCCACAGGCGTATTTGTGCTAAGGTGATCTTGTGGCTGCAAAACTTTTCCGCCGTGGAAACTCCATCACCATTTTTGATGTGTGTCTTGCTTTCTTTGTCAATGCTGTGAAAATCAGTTGTTGATTGAGCAGAGCAAGTGTATGATAGTGAAGTACTGTTAGGAAAAAGAGCCCTTCTTTTGTTGTGTTTTGAAATGTAAGGCTAGTAGCCTTCTTGGTGTTGTGTGCTAGTGAACTTCACAGCTTGTTTATGGGAAGCGCAGCCAGTAGCACTGAATAAGTTGAAAAAATCAGGCCGTTTATGTATAGTTTGGCAGCATCCGTAACAGTCTAATGGAAAGTATAAAACACACTCTTGGGAATGTTTTGAATGAGAAATGTTATTTCAGGTACTTCGAGGCAACCAAATAGTATGACCAAAATGAGGCTTTTCTTCTATGTGAGCACAGCGGCACTGCTTAAAAATAATGAGCTTGTGCAGTGAAATTGTTCACAAGATTAAATTAAAAAAAATTACTACTTCTGCCAAACAAGAAATCCACTGAGAACTGAAGGTGCGATAGCTTTGTAGGATACTTTATATTTTTCATTAAGAAAGAGCTTTTAGCAGGGCAGTCTTTCTGTTTCTACTATACTTTATTTCCAGCCAACTGTTGTAAGTTGCTACACCTTTTTGGTGTACATTCGAGTGCGTGTGATAAAGGCTGTGGTACAAGACATGTCTCGTGTGACACAAACACTGGTTGTGTGTGGTCTTGAGGTGATGTGCCAAGCAGAGATAATATTCTCTTTGTAGATTACCTGCCCTGAGATTTTTGGCTCCATTTTCTTTTAAATATGGCTGTAGTGAAAGAATCAAGCCATACGGTGTAAAAAGTATAGGAGTACAAAGCAAAAAGCTTGCCAGCAGTATATTCAGTACCAGTAACTGCAAGTTTACTGTCATGGATTTATGAACTGTATCTTAGCTGTTTTTTCAACTGTGTCCTCAACACTGAAGCTGCGTTGGCTCTGAGCTGATGAACTGAGTGAATGTGACTGCATGTTTTGCGTACCTACATCGCACTTCAAGTACTTGAGATGGCTAAGTCCAGCAGTGGTTTCGACTTACAGTAAACTAGTTTGATCAACTATTGATAAAAGGTTAGCTTTATAAAAGGGCTAGTTTAATTATTTAAATTTTTAGTGTTCCAAAAGTGCACCAGTGCTTTCACTTGTTACTGATACTGACATTGCCATAGAAAAAGGAGCACTGGTACGAAGACCCAAGTTGTCCAGATGCTTAAGAGATGTTTTTAGCAGTAGTATGTGTCACTTATTTTTTGCTTGTTCCACATAAGAAGCAGAATGACCTTAAAGTTTCATTAAAGCATTCTTTTGTCTGCTTGCAGGCATCCTGCAAATAAATGGATCGAGAATTTATTGTTCCTTTTTAAAGGCTATTTCCAGGTGTTCTCTTTTTGTTCGAGCTTTACCGAGTAATCTGACTGTACGTTTGGATTTTATTATGGTAATAGTATGTGCAGCTGCTTTGCAAAATTTTTGAGGTCAGTTACTGCTACTCAGCTCAAAGTAGCTGTAACTATGAATCAAACTAGTACTTAGCTTCCACAGGTGTTTCTCAGAATTGTATGAATCTGTCATGGAGTGAGTTACTCATAGCCAATGCTCAAGACATGTCAAGGGCATCTTATTAATTACCACGTCAGTGATTGGCCTTTGTGCACCATAACTTGTTCATTCAAAATTATTGAATGCACGCTCTTTAAAAGTTAATCATGTTGCAGAGAAAATCATGTTGCAGCTATGTTTCTTGACTATTAGGCACAGCTAGCTTTTCAAGATATGGCATCTGTAGAAATGCTGCGTAGATGAGTGGCTTCCATCAGGGCATACTACTGCTTTCTTTGTTCATTTGCAAGGCCTTGTTTCACATGTGGTATTACCACTGAATGTTTTGGTGCAAGTTTGTTATACGTATGATTGCTTTTTTTTTTTTTACTGTTGACTACAATTGTAATGTTTTCTTGTTTGGTATTTTGTGAGTGTTGTGTTTTGGAGTGTATATTTTAGTCGATTGCATGGCCCATGAATGAGGGGTGTAGCCTGCAGTCTGTCACAAACACTTCTGAAAAGCAAATTAATGTGTGTAATTATGTTAGCAGCATCCACATGGCAGCATGAACCTTGGTGAATTCACCGAGTAGTGTGAAACAATGGAATAGACCTGAATATGTGCTCTGTTTCGGTACCATCAGGCCAAAGCTGAGTTTTGTTCAGCTTTTTCATAAATTTGTTTATTTCCTGGTGATTTTGGTGCTTTTCTTGTTGTGCATTAGTGAGAAAAATTTATACTATTTAAGACTGAGCGCATCATCACTCGTATTTGTTTTTGTGTGCACTGCCAAGGTAACCATTTCTTTTTTTGTTTACTGGCATCTCCGACACGTTGCAAATTACCAGAGAGCCTGTATATTTATCTTTGTAGAGAAAAAGAAGACAGTTTTATAGTTGGTTTTGTGAAAAAATATAGGAACTGTGCTACTGTGCAAACTTTATGACAGAAGTGAGCTTTGTGTCTTTTATTATGTTCTTGCAATGCGTCATTTAACTGTTACTTTTTAGTTTAGGGTCACTTGCACAAATTGCATTTTTACTAACAACTTTATGCCTCTACTCGTTATTTACACTAACCCCCTCTTTACTCATAAGACTGCCCAGTGTGTATTGTTTGCTGCATTGATATATAGTGCAAATGGATAGGGTCATGCAGATGGGTTGAAGTGCATGCCTGAGACTAGACGGAAAAGTGCTCTTGAGAATGCATGACTGTACATTCCTGCTGACATCAGTGAGAATTTTTATGTAGAGCATTAAAATATTACCATTCCTTCTACGTTGCACATCAACTGTGGTGTACAGCCACCTACAGCTGCTTATAATTCAAACTTGGAATGTGTTTAAAGGGGTAGAGACAGAAAGTTTTGAAGACAAAGGATATAGGTAATTTGTTTCCTCAACACATACGGATGATGCCAAGCAAGTTTAAATCGCAATCATTGAGTGAAACGTCATTTGATATTGATATGGTTTTCAATATTGGCCAGCCAGCAGCTTCATTCCTATCCACAAGGAAATCCACGTCAAGTAATTTGTAATCTGAAGCACAGCAAAAATCATGACATCTCCAGCTCTGTCAAAAAACTGTGACATGAAACCTGACGGGCTCCTTGCTGATGCATGGCAGAGGTGTGAACAAACAAGTTTTTTGAGTCGGAGATTTCCGATTCCACATGATCACCGATGCTGTAGTGGGTTTAACTTGACACCATGCAGGAGCCACAAGCTGGTGCTGACCGAAACCGACAGTAAAAAGTGCCTCATAAATTAATCAGTCACCATGTGATCTGGCTTTCTTAGCTTATTTTCATCATTACTGCACTTGTTCCGATTTTTCAGAGCAAAAGCACCAACACTCAAAGACTGTGTCCTTGAAGGCTGAAAATTAGTCCAGTATAGCAGATATCTGAAAGTTTATGTGTGTCTGTGCTGATATCAGCTAAATGATATATAAAACTGTCTAGTGGTACATTAATACACCTTAATGTGCACCCTTCAGGGTGCATTTAAATGACACTGAAAAATGTGAATATCTCACAGTGCCACCTGAACCCATGAGCTCGACACAGCTGTTTACTATGCTTATTTTGAAACATAACACCCTGCCCGTTACCAAGCGCAAAAAGGATAGAGCAATAGGCTAGCTAATCTACTTTTGTTGATAGCATGTCTCGGTGCAAAATAGTAATTCACCAAAATGCACTTTGAGTTTGTGCAATACAGTAGGCTCCCTTTAAGACAGAACTTGAAGGGACCAGAAAATTCGTTCATCATCAGAAGTTTGTCTTAACAGAAGTGCCCCTAAAAATGATATGTAAGCATGCTAGGTGCACCCACATATATGCAGGGCCCTTCATTTTCATTTTTGCACCCCGAACTTATTTCTTAAAAATCAGGTTAAACCCAATTTCTTCCCGAAAGTGAGCCTTCTGGACGATGTTGGTTTTCCAGTTCACAAAGCTGAAGAAATCGCAAGGAAATTTGTGGATATCTAGTGCTTATTTCTAGAACGTCTTCTGTCAGTTAGAGATCTTAAACCTCTTTTAATGCTTGTTTTCATGGGGCGGGTGAATTTGAGGATAAGTTTGAAAAGGGTGATTTAGAAGCGAGAGGCCATAACATGGGTACTAACTAGACATCTTATCGCAGTCGCTGTATGAGGTGGTACCCACCCTAATCCAAGGACCTTCTGCATTTAAAATCGTCGCTATGACGAACGTTTTCACAGTGTACAAATAAAGGTAGGTTGCGTTATTACTGAGACACGGGAGTGCTTTGTAGGAGACTGGTAAAGTGCACGGTGAAATATTTGTAACAGATAAGGAAAAGGATTTTATTCGTGAACAGTTTTTTAGTGGAACCCACAATTGCCATGTTTATGAAACAATGAACAAAAATTTGGTATTTCTTAGGGCATTTAGGGCAGAAAAATGGACTGCTATAGTAAGCTGTCCTGTGAAGCAAAAAATTGCCCAAAAAGCCCAACTACGGAAATTTTTTCCGAATAATCAAATTTTCACCCGAATTTCAGCTCGAAATTTATCGCCTGATTTTTAACCCCTGAATTCTGGCAAAAATTAGACCCGAAACAAAGAACCATTATATACGTTATATATATGGTGCATGAAAACTGAATAAAATAGCCTTTCAGAGAGAAGATAATTTCAAATAGAGCATTGCACAATGCATGCAGTGAGCTGAAGACTGGGGCATAAAACAAGCTCACGTTGTCCTACTTGGAAACCGCATTGGTCAATAGTTGTTTTTTTTCTCATTCCCTCCCACAGTGGCTATTTTTTTTCTTATTTTTGATTTCCATCCTGCCATCTCTCTCTTCTCCCGTTCTTCTGCAGCGTAGCTGTTATCAACTCCGCGAGCAGGCACACCACATGCCTTTCCGTACACCGCAGGTAATGCATGCGGTGCCGATATCTGACCATTTCTGCGCTGCAATAATGCATATTGTGACGCCACGCCATTTGAAAATGCGGCCTAGGAGTTTTAAGCCACAAATCAATGAGGAAGTGCACTTTGCGCATACGCTCCTTTTAGTCTGTAGGAGGCAACACACCGCACGTGATGTCCACACGATGCCGAGATGTTGGATCTGCACCAGCACAGGCACGATGGAGCCCTGCCTTTTCTGCACCGGAAAGGAAGCTTCTTCATAAAGCGCGCTCCTGCAAGACTGTTTTTCCACAGTTTTGCACGAAAATGCGCAGAAGTCATCTTGACGGGGTGTGTTTTCTTGAGTAGAAGCATTTTATATATTTTTAATGCGAAGCATTGCTGTTATAGTCTCATTATGCGAAATGCCTGCGGCGTGTGCGTGCACCCGCAGATCACAGAAAATCCCAGGGATGGCAAGAAAAATAGGGTGACGTCATCATGTCGCTGTATGACGCATACAGTAAGTCAAGCACCGCCACTTAAGACAATCCTTTACATGTTGTTCGTCTATATATACCCGCCACTGGCCAACTGACATGTGGCACCAGTTTTCTCAACATTCGTACCAAAATTGTGATGCAACCATTTGTTGGACAATGTTCCAGGTGATGTCATATGATTCTCACATGTGCTAGTCAAGTTGGAGGCTACAGCTTGCGAAAGGGATTCGAACTTCCGAAATATGCACCTTCAATTGAATGCCTTCCCAGACTTTCGTATCAAAATTGTCATGCAACCGTTCGTCGTACAGCATCCCAGGTGGTGTCATATGCACACCGCCCAGGGACAATAATGCTTTCGCATTTCCTTATGAATTTTTTTTCGTTCCTTGACAGTGCCGCACAGATGCCCCGCGAGTTCCGCTGAGAGGGTTCACCATGGTTCGCGGTCACTGCAAAATTTCAAACTGAAGCACACGCGAAATGGTTCGCCTTAAGCAGATTTTCTTTTTTACATTGAGTCCTATGGGAAACCAATCAAACGATCTCATATTGTTCATCTTATCCGAGAATTCACCTTAATGGGACTACAAATGGTGTTCATTAATATGCATATGCAAACCTGTGCATGCCCTCTTCATTTGGCACTTCACTATTGTCCTAAAAAGCAGGCTCACCTCAAAAAAATGTAAAGGAATACTTTGGGGCTTTTTTGAGGTTCATGCATTATAATGAAACTTTCATTGTAGGTTCACACTTCTGTCCCGATCATTTACACTATATCACATGGTCATATGATGTTTTGTCTTTGCTACTGTTGATTCCGTGGCCTCAGTTGAGGCGATTTATACTGGCAACCCTGCATATCATAAGCCACAAACATTACCCACCAATTGATCCCTGCTCCAGGCTCGCTGTGCATGAAAAATGTGTCATGAGCACGAGAATTTCACCACTACTTGTGGCATAGTTGCTTTGTCATGCAACGATGACAGATCAGTAGCATGCCTTAGGTCTGTCACCTGGTGTGTTGTTTTTGTTTTAAAATTTTTTAATGTAGCATTTAAAAAACTTCGCTGTAACGAAGAGAGAGAGTTTTAAGAAATAAAATACAGCCATTGGCACTAAATGTGCAAAGACCTCCATAGTTGCCCTTTAATTTGAAGTATTGTACCGAAAGGCTCATAAAAATGGCTTAAGAACTACAAGGTGGAAAGGAGTGCACACAGTCCCACATTTAATGGGCTTTAAAGAGGCCATGAAATGCTTTCCTCGTGACGCTAGAGACCGGGGCTCTACCTCTCCTCTCGGCATTACTAAAAGGCCTACTAGATGGTATAGCGCTAGCATGTGGCCAGGGCAGAGCCTGCGCTTGTGTAGTTGCATGTGCAGTGCTGCCGATTCTTAGTCAGTTCAGTGAGAGTGCTACCACCTTTTCTGCCTTTCTTGGCAGCATGTGAATGTGCTCCTTTCTGTAGAAGGATACTAGGCAATTGCAGTGTTCTACATGCTTTAATGGAATACAAGTGAAGCTGACAGATTGGTTAGAGGATGAGAGGGAAAGATGGGATGAAAGGCAGGAAAGAGCAAAGAAAGGTAGGTGTCTCGGGTAGCTTTTGTTAATGTTGATTTATTACACCTGATGCTTTTCTCAGTCTAATTAGTCTACAAAGACTGAGTTTACTTCTAGTAAAGTATACATTAGTAAAGGCAGCTGTAATTATTAATGCAGGAATGTGCAGCTTTATATTAAAGGACAAAAAATTGGAGGGGACATTTAAGCTCTGCCTTGAAGGAATGATGTGAAAACGTTAATGGGTTAATGCCCATATATGCGGAATTGGTAATTCTCGACTTTACATTCATAGATCACTGGGAGTCCTCGTACCACTCCTGGTGCTGTCGTGCAGCGATGAAGCAATGCACTGCTGCCCTGCGATGGCAGGTGCTGCCACTGGTGGGGCTTTTGTGGCCCAGGTTGCTCTTCCCGAGCAATGTCTCGAGCAAAGGGTCTCTTTAACACCTTTCGAGGAGAGCAGACCAACTCACTCAATCACTGCATTGTGTTATGAAAACCTTAGCCAAATAATACACTTCTATACGCAGCAGAGAACACACAATAACATGCGAAAGTTGGCAAGCCCTTCCTGGAGACTTTTTCATTCTCGCACCCTCCTCCGTCGCTTGCACCTGCATATACAAGCTGAGGTGGCTATTGGTTGGATTCTTTCAGATGACAGGCAGCTACCGTGGCCATGGCCAATAAGCCGCTTAGCTCCAGCGGGTCACGGAGCTCAGCCCCCGGAGGTGGGGCTGGCAGAGGAGCACCGACCTTGCAGCATGCAAAAAGTGACGAGAGAAGAGGGAAAGGCACGAAGGATGCTGAAATTCAAATTTTGACTACACACAACTTAGCTTCTACAATGTGCATTAAAAAAATTCTTGCTGGACAATATTCATGAAGCAGCGTGCTTTAACATCCCAGGCATACCGCAACTTTATTAGGGCCCCTTTCAGAGCCCCTTTAATTTAACACCCCACGGTGATCAGTGTGCTCACAATCCGATGGGCTGCTTGCAATGAGACCACAAGGTCACATGATTTAGGTGGCCTACCTAGGTTGCTTTTCCAGGGATTTCTAGAGAGGGGGGGGGGCTCCTTTTTCCCCCTTCCCTCAAGTTTCCTGTGAGCAGTCAAGCACCACCAGAACCATTAGGGTTTCTGGAAGGATGGGGACTTGGTTTACATTCATATTTAGGAAACAGTACTAACGAAATGCAAAACACAAGTAGTAGATGGGACGTGCACTGTCCTGTCAACTTCTTTTCTCTGTGCTTGGCATACCCCTCAGGGCTGTTTTGCTACTTACGTTGTTCAGGTTTTAAACAAAACAGTAGAAAGCTGTGAAATACAGATTCTCTGGTGCTGTTTATTTCTAGCCATAAGCATGTGACTCACAAAGTTTGGTGGCAGCTGGTTTCTTACGTCTTCAGTGTCTATACAACAAGTATTATTTTCAACTGCACATGCATCATGAAAAGTTGTGTGTCTACCTCAGCTAATCTTCAAAAATTCCAGCAATCGTTTGTATAATTTATGTCACTGTTTTAATTAAGTGTTGCGCTATCTACAATACACATATCCTACACACACTGAATCACACTTCGTGGCTCTGGGAAGTAGAACTGGGTAGTGCATGTACTAGGGAGGATAAAATGGTATGGCATTTGGGGTTTAACATCCAGAAAAGACATGGGTTATGAGGGACACCGTAGTGGAGGGGCTCTGGATTCATTTCAACCACCTGGAGTTCTTTAAAGTGTACCGACATCGCAGAGTACACGGGTATCTTGCGTTTCACCTCCATAGAAATGCGGCCGCCATGCCCAGGATCGAACCTGCGTCCTTGGGCTCAGAAGTTGTGCACCCTAACCACTGTACCAATGCGGTGGGGAGAGAGAGAAATAAATTTAATTCGCACCCATCAAAAATGATGGGAGAGAAAGCTTTAGCCTAAACCCCCATTCATTCCCCTAACCGTCGGCCAGAATCCTTTGGGACTCGGCGGCGGTCAAGGCGAGGCCGATGACTTTACGTGGCTCTCTGCTTTGTGGTTGAGTAATAAGGTCTCCCAGGATTCAACATTCCTATTCGGGTCGTTATAGGAAGTGTTGAGATGCCAACAGGACAGGTTTATTCCAGCCAGGTGAATACCGGCACGAGCACGAGGCATGTGCCAGCTGCAGCGAGCCTTGCGCAAGCGTGCAGCAGCGCAGCCAAGCTAACCGGCTTAGCCACTGCATGTGGCTACTGCCTACAACACCTCCCCTGACAAAAAAGCAAACTCTTGGGAGGAATGACGCAACGTCCACACATGGTGTGCTGGTGGGAGGCATCATCGCAGGTTGTTTGTGAATTTGCCAGAGAAACTGAAGTCCCAAGAAGTATTAGTGTCTTGTCTGCATGTATGTCACCATACAGAGATTCCTCGTATATGACAGTCTTAGTTGTCACTCTCCTCTTCCGCAGGCTTCAGAAAAAGGATGATAGGTTCAATTTCGTTGTAGTGCCATTCTCAATGTCAACTATATATGATCTAGGCTCACTTGCGGGCACTACCACGTTCCCTTTTCGCTTTAAGTCTGTAACCCAGACTATATCTCCTTGCAGAAGGGTCGGAAGCTGCCGTACGCCATGTCGTCTATCGTAGTCTCTTCGCTGCTGTTCGCGGTCATTGGGTTTCAAAATTCTGAAGATTAGTGGCGTCTGGCAAACGGAGAACAAGCCTTCGGGGGAGTCGAGAGGAATCTTTGTCCACAACCGCCTCCCCATCAATAGTCGGTTGCTCTCAGGGTAGTGCGGGCTTGATGTGACATGTTTGAACCCGTATTCTCGAGCAAACGTAATGAAGTTAGAGGACAAGAACTGCGGACCATTATCGGAGACCACCACCTCTGGAATTCCGTGTCGGGCAAAAATTGATTTGCAGTGACTGATCACTGTACTTGAAGATAGCTTCTTTAGATGAGTCAGTTCCGGATATCTGGAGTAATAATTAGTCACCATTAACCACCAGTGGCTATTGAAGAAAAGGTCCACTGCAACTCTCTCCCACGGTCTTCAAGGAAACTCAGTGCTTTGAAGGGGCATTTTTCGGTTGCTAGACGTCTTGACACATTCTGGACAATGTTTTATGGTGGTTGTGATGACTTTGGCTACGACAGGCCACCAAATGGAGTCTTTAGCGTGGGCCTGGGTCTTCGTGATGCCGAAGTGACCTTTGTGCAATAGGCACAAAATTTCTTTCCTGCACGTGAGTGGGACAACCACATGGGTTGCGTAGAGTAGCAGATCATCCTCTACGGTAAGCTGTTGACGATGTTCGCAGAAGGATCTCACTTCAAGGGGTAAATCTCGTTGGGAGGGCCATTCTTTTGTGCAGAGTTCCCGGAGATACAAGCACACGCGATCTGATTTTTGGGATTCTTTCTCCTACTCAAGGCAGTGCTGCTTGATGGGAAGGGTTGTCCTCATGCAGCGCAACAAAGCCTCGATGTCGCTTTCTAGCTCTATGTCACCAGTCTCCTACAAAGGCGCTCTGGAAAGCATGTCGCCCGCCAGCAGTTCTTTCACAGGTACATATACCACTTTGTACTGGTACCTCATCATTCGCATTTTAAGTCCTTGCAGCCGCGGTGTAAGGTCATCAAGACTTTTGGACATAAAGATAGGTACCAACGGCTGGTGGTCTGTTTCGATTGTGAATTGCTTGCCGACCAGGTAGTCACTGAATTTTCTGCAAGTCCAAACCAAGGCAAGAGCCTCTTTCTTTATTTGTTCGTAGTGTTTCTCCACGTCAGATAGAAGCCGGGATGTATAAGCAGTGACCGAAAACTTGCCACTGGTCTGTTTCTGTCGAATCACTGCCCCCAGTCCAAAGAAAGGAGCATCTGCACTGACCACTGTCTCCTTAGCAGGATCGTAGACCCCTAGCACTGGGCGAGATGAAAGTAGCTGCTTCCAATTGTCGAACGCTTGCTGTTGAGGAATGTCCCAAACGAATTCCTGCTTTTTTTGACAGCAAACAAATAACTGGCTGGAGCAGGTCCGCAAGCGCTGGGTACAAAGTGGGAAAGGTATGTAGCCATTCCGAGCAGCCTTTGCAACTTGCTTCTATTAGTGGGACTGGTCATTTTTAAGATGGCTTCAACCTTTTTTTTTGCCGGGTTTGATTCCATGCTGGTCAAGCTTGTGATCTAGGAATGTGAGCTGGTCGAGGTGAAACAGGCACTTGTTCTCGTTTGGCGTGACACCTGCCTCAGTTAGTCACTGAAGAACGGTGCGAAGTGTCTTGTTGTGCTCTGTTTCATCAAAGCCCCAGATAAGGATGTCGTCCATATGACACACAACTGCTGACACCTTCCAGAATTTTTTACATCTGCTTTTGGAAGTGCTCGGGAGCGGACGCGATGCCAAATGGAAGCCTGTTGAAGGAAAACCTCCCAAATTTTGTGATGAAGGTAGTAAGCTTCTTGCTTTCTTCACTGAGTGGTATCTGCCAGAACCCTGAATTGCCATCGAGCTTCGAAAACACCTTGGCCCCGTGAAGCAGCCCGAGTGTATGCTCGGCGGACGGAATCGGATGCCAGTGCTCTCAGGACCTAACGGTTGAGTTCAGTGAAGTCGACGCAGATTCTAACATCACCATTTTGTCTTTGGACTACCACCATAAATGCACACCATTTAGTCGGTTCATCAACAAGTGAAATGATGCCAATATTTTTCATTTGCTGCAATTCAAGCCTTGTTTTCTTGTAGGGCGGAATCGGTATGCGGCGAGGGGAGCTCAAAGCAAATGGTTTCGCACCTTTGCGCAGGCAAATGTGGTGTTCTCTTGGTAGCTTGCCGAGGCCTTGAAACAACAAAGCAAATTCGTCTCTTGGGCTCACCTTCTTTGCGACGGCGCTGACGAAAGTTAGCACCTGCAAGTCTTTGATGGCGGGCTTGCCCAGTAAGAGAGTGTGGACATCTTCCAGCACGTAAATGTCTTCGAGCATTTCACATCCACGGTAGGCGAGTTGAAAACACGCTACACCCTTGGCTCCGAGAGTTCTCCCATCAGGACCGTAAAGCTGCCGAGGAGCACACGACAATGGAGGCTGATGTCAGAGCATGCTGAAAGTCGTAGGTGGGAGGACAGATTCGTTGGCGCCTGTGTCGATCTTGAAATTTACAGGTTGGCCTTGCACAAGGATGGTTGTCTCTCATGTCAACGTATTGAAGGACAAGACGGTTCCAACAAATCCACCTTAGCTGTCGGGTCCTGATGCTTCAACAATTTCAACACGGTGTGACATGCAGACAGACGTGTAGTGGCCTTTTTTGTGGTAGCCCTTGCATACCTGTGTCTGCGCTGGGCATAGTGAATGCGGGTGTCGTTCTTTTCCACACTAAAGACATAACGTCGGAACGTTGTCAGCTGGTCAGCTGGACGCGGATGTGGCCTTGATTCAAAGTGCTCTCGACCATCGTTGACGTTAGTAGTGTTCGTGGAGTGCCCGACTTGCTGTCTGCCTGATGCAACTTTGTTGACGGTCAGCGTGTCGGGGTGAAGCTCCGCTTGCTGCTGACGTACGCTTTTGACCTTCTTGATAAACTCAAGCGCTTTATGAAGAGTAAGATCAGCGTCAAGTTGCAATCTCGCTGACAATTTCTGGTCTTGAATGCTGACAACCAGTCTGTCTCGAACCAGTTCCTCTCGGAGGGTGCCGTACTCACAATGGTTGGAAAGCGTATGAAGCGCAATTACGAAGTCTTCCACAGATTCGCCGTCGTTCTGGACCCTCGTGTTGAAGCGTGCCCGTTCAAAAATGACGTTGCGCCACAGTATGAAGTAGCTGTCGAACTGCTTCAGGACGACTTGTATGTTCTGGGAGTTCTCTCCAGAGAGTTTGAAGGTTCCGAGGATGTCCTCGGCCTGGTCGCTCATCAAGTAAAGGATCGTGTTGACTTGGTGTGACCCTGACTTGTTGCAGAGACCGGAAGCCGTATAGAAATGCTCAGACCACTTCCTCCATTTCGGCCAGGCGGCAGGAGTCGTGAAGCAAAAGGCCTCGGGCGGTTGGATGACGAAGGACGCCATGTTCTGGCCACGTAGTCCAGGCCGGAGGCGCTGCTGTGACGTGTGCCACCGTACATGGGTATCCGAGCGAGAGGAAGCAATCCCGGCTGGGCTTGCTATGGGAATTGCATTACTTCTGACACCATGTTGAGATGCCAATAGGTCAGGGTTTATTCCAGCCAGGCGAATACCGGCACGAGCACGAGACACGTGCCAGCCGCAGCGAGCCTACCGCGAGCGCAGCAGCGCAGCCAAGCTAACCAGCCTAGCCACTGCATGTGGCTACTGCCTACACCAGGAAGGGCAGGCCCAGACCATGTGGACTAGATCTGCAATGCTATTGCAGTGCGTACATCTAGAACTAAAGACATCCATATGCCATTTACTGTACAGCTGAGGATTTGGAAACACCCCGGGGGAAAGAAAAATTGGCAGTGGCTTAACTCGACTAACCCTGGAATTCTGCGAAAAGCAAGCACGCTTGCTAAGCGTCCCTGAGGCTCGTCTATAGTGAACTAGAATACTGGTCTAGTGGTGCGAACGGTGGCGTGCGGCAGTGGAGCGACTGAAGCAAAACGCCTCTCCTCGCCGCAGGGGTGCCTTTTACTAGCTTCGCGCCTCTGCGGCCGTGCTGGCCGGGCAGTAGGAAAGGCTCTGCAAGTGTTCTGCCCCTGTGTTTTCGCGCTTCACTGCTGGGGTTCTAGGTCCAAATTCTGCATCTGTTGACAAGCTTCATTTATTTCTGTTGCACCTGAGTGCATGGGAAAACCAGACTAATGGAATGCAAGGCTTTCATAAGCAAGTCGACAGCCATAGGACTGCGTGTGACACTGTCTAGCGTGTTTTCACTGTTGAAGTACCTAATAGAACCTAATAATAGACAAGTAGAGTGAGCCAGGATCCAGCCGGGCATCTTATCAGGATTGTGCGCCAGTCTTCGTTCGGGCTGCAATACCCATATCCAGCGCCTGAGCAGACGTTCGTAGTTATACTGTAATCTGCCTTGCATTTAACAACCTTTCTCACTCAGTTTCTATGGGAAACCTCGAGTTTGGCATCCTCATTGCCATTTTGTACGCAGATGCTGGCCAGCAAAGCTGTCCCAGTGGCACGCAGGAGATTAATGATAAAATTCTAGATGCAGGCAACATATATATGCAGCAGACGCAGTGCTTAATTCTGAAAATACCACCATACCATTCCACTTGCACTGTAGCATCAAGTGACTGGCAGCTAATATTCTAATGGAGAAGCTTGGGCGTGTTGGTGGTGGATAATTCTTAAAACAGCGCTAACAATTCGAGGGCGCAGAGTCAATACGTACAGGGGTGATCGAAAGAAATGCGAACAGAGCGGAGTCTAGGCGCTCCGCTCTTCTCATTTCTTTTCATCATGCTTTTACTTCGGTGGTAGCTAAGAGGTGCTAGAGCCGTCCGTGATGCTTTCTAGGATGACTCTAACATCTTTTTTTTACCACCCAGGTAAAAGCGCGATCAAAAGAAATTCCAGCAGCGGAGCGCGTAGGCACTGGGTTGTTTGCATTCCTTTCCATCGGGATAATACACACGAGCGCTAATGTGTACGTCTCATCTATGCGCCCTCATAATGTTAGCGGCACGGTTATGTAGCAAAAAAAATGGCGTCTTGAAGACAGGCTGTGAAAGCTGCCTGAATTTGCTTCTAATGACCAAAGAACCGGCATCGAGCTCAATCCAGCCGAGTTCACTCGCATGAAAGACAAGGGTGACCTTCTGTATCCCTCTGCAGGGCCCCTCTACAAATTGTAGCCGACTTGGAAAATACTTGCACGACATGCTTTAGCCTCCTATACAGCTACATGCAGACAGTATCCTTGATATTGTACAGGTGGTTAAGGCAACAAGCAGATCTTAGATCTGGCTGTCCTGGCCACTGTGAAAATGTGGCAGCAGAGCTCACTGCTGTATGTGGTGCCTATCACTGCTTTTTACATAACAACACCAAATTTCATTTTTGAACAACCACAAGTGAAAAGATTCTGAGTGCGAGAAAATTAGTAGGTGCGCTTGCGCTTAGACCTGCAAAGCACCTGTTAGAGTGAGATTCCATTTAACATAATTTCGGCTGGTACGTTACTCGAATAATGCGCCTGCCAGGAAGCTAAGATTTGCTATAATTTTTCTTTTATAAATATTTGCACTTATGCTGCAAGCCTTGCCTAAAATTAGGGTGAAAATATTTTTAACCGTGGGTAAAATTTTGTGAATAAAATGCGTTTCTGAGGCCGCTGAACCGCTTCAGGAAAAGTTATTTCCGTACAAGCAGATCACTCGTACAGTGCCCTCACAGAAGAATCACTGGGATAGCTCACAGTAGTCTCATGTAAACAAAATCAGCTCAGTAAGAGGTGCATCTAAACAAATTACATCCACCAGCAAAACTATGAGCATTTCTCGTTGCCCTTTGTCGCTAGCAGATGACATAGAAAGACGTGATTTTTCATAATTGCCAAAATGCTCAAAAGGGGCACGGTGGGGGAAAAAAAAAGAAAAGGTGCCTAGGAGGTTACGTTGAAGTTGGTTGAAGCCAATGGCATGCAGGGTTCTTAACTAGGGGCGTATTGTGCAAGTGACTGTTATAACGATGCGGAGAAACCTACATAAGCTCCTGAAGCAGCAGTGACGGTGCCGCTAGGTAAAGTTGCAGTGGCGTTACTGGCGTCTTCTACACCAAAGAGCATTAATTCCCCTGCGCCCTTCTGTTCACGCCACTAGGACAGTATTCTAGTTCACTATAGGCTTGTCCTATATATAACCACACGACCACGTGGCTATGACGCGGTATCACATGGTCTCACAACATCCCCATCGGATGCCATCACGTGGCTTCACATCTCCCATCGGATGTTGTTTAGGTCAACCCAAGGTCATCGGTCAAGGGTTTGACACCATAACTGTACCACATATGGTCACACATGGCTAACGTGGTTGGCCTGAATGCCGTTGAAGGTCATTCTCCGGTCTACGCGACGGCTGCTTTACCTAGAGCAGTGAAGCTTTTCTCAAAACAAGGGACGTCCGGCAGCACGAGAACAAAATGCGAAATATAATCCGGAAATTTTGCAACAAGGCCGAAAGCTGAGCAAGTTGGCACACGTTCATCTTAGATAATCCGGAAAAAAGCTTCACTTGGTTTCATGTGCTGGTGATACTGACCATGAACTACACTTCTATTGAAGTGCTCGAGCACCGAAGGTCGTGGGAGGCGCGACTCGCCCGGCAGGACCTGGGAAGCCAGCAGGCAACCTTGGACCAAGCCGAACGAGCCTCTAGTAGACACCGTACAGTACCTCTAGAGCCAGTGGGGCCCTGGAATAGGGGCTTCACCCGCAAGAACCTCAGTCTGCTTTTTCAATAAAATGTTTATTCCTCCACCTCCTCCTCCTCGAGCACACGAGCCACCTATCACACAGCAAGCATGTAACGCCTTTTCAGCAAGTCTCCAACAAGCACTGCATCCGGGTGCTCAAGCGGCGCCCTAAGGAAATCCCAGCGCAGCACAGTGAAGACAACACGACATTCTAGGCACCGACACGAGAGTCGGTCGCCGCAGCTAAGTCTTTCACAGTGAAGCTAATTACATCACCAGCTCTGAAAAGAGCTGCAGGTTGAGTGCCCAACGCAGTGGACAGCTCGGAAACGCCGAAGTTCTGCATGTCACTGTCACAGCTTCGCAAAGTCGCCGTCACGGTGGTGTTTTCGTGCATGTGAAACGTAGCAACGTGATCCTTCAGACCCTTCATGCACAGCAGGAACTGCTCCCTGAGGTAAGCCCTCGCTGCTTGCTGTCGGGCCGCCAATTCGCCATCTTTTTCTTCTTTCGGCAGGGACTCAAGACTCTCCTCGCCTTGCGGAGGCATCTCAGAAACCAGTCTGTGACCTGTGAGCTTGTCAAGGGGCAGCCAAGGTAGATGTGGCAACCTCGATTGCCGCGGCGAGTTCGATTCCCCAGTAAGCAGTCCGCTTGCAGTTCGCTTAGCCGCCAACTAGCGCCAACTAGCGCCTTTGGATCATCGATAGCCACGTGACAAGTGGTGCCTTTCCCTTTCCGGTAGTCAATATGGCTGCCACGTGGTGAAGTTGGTGTGGTGTGGTGTAGTGTATAGTCGTCTAGTAATTTAATGCTAGTGGCCGTAAGATAGCAGTTCTAATGGCATTCGTTGTATATTGACTGTATTTGTTCCGTCTGTTGTTCCCAAGTGCCCAACTCTGCGTTTTATTCTCCAGAAAGATGAGCGAGGCGAAAAATAGGAAAAGGAACACGGCAAAAGCGGCTACTGCCTCGGCGAGCTTGTCACCCGTCGATGCGTTCGACGGGAACGACGACCCCAGCAATGCTAACGGTACCCTTCATCACGAAGATGCTCTTAAGGAGATATCACAGGTGATGCAGCCAGCATTGTGGCCACCATGATTTAGTTGTTTCAAAATTGTGTTTTGCTCGTAGGCATTCCCAAATTGTTGGCCTCCTGTATGAGTACATTGATAAATTAGCAAGGGTCGGGAGTTGAGCACTGACTTTCTGGCGAACACGACAGATAACAGATACGCATGCGTAATAAACCTGCAATGCACATTTATTGGCCATTTCTCTCTGCTGTAATGTAGTACGCTGATGTGGTTCGTTAGAGATTCCATGCTTGTACTACCTGTTGGCTGACCACCAAGGAATCTCGCTCTGCAGGTTCGCTGTGAGGAAATTAACAGCGCACCTGGTTATTTGAGCTCCTGGTTGAATGGCTGCTCCAAATCATTTGCTTTCAACATCGAAATTGATGCAATGTCGACCGCTCTTTTTCTACTGGCGCTTCTTACAAGAATGTGGAGACTAGAACAACCACGAAGCATCGTGTAAGTGTTGAACCTTGTCATTTGTTTCTCTTAGACACTCGTTAGCCATTCATGACCACTTAATCGTTATGTGCCGTGCGTCGGTTCTAGAAATTTCGTCTGCAGTTTTATATATTTTAGAGTAGCCTTATGTAGGCAAGGAATGCCGCATGCTTTTGCATTGCAGATTCGACGAGTTGCATTATGGAAAATTCGCAAGCTTATATATGAAGAATATTTTCTTCTTTGATTCACACCCACCTCTTGGAAAACAGCTGGTTGCACTAGCAGGTAAAATGCTACCGCTATTGTTGTTTTGGACCTTGTCAGCTTTTACACTTTGGATGTCATCTATGCAACATTCTGCCTGGACATATGCACTAGCAGATGAATTGCTACTACTGTTATGATCTCGCCATTTTCCAACTTTTGTGACATGATTGCTAACAACAGCATACACAAAAATATGTGGCTAAGGGAAAATTACATGCCATATAACCATTGAAAGCAACATGGCACTGTTTTGCTGAAAATTTTCGTCTCTCCTTCATGTGTCTTTGTGTGCACTGCTGTTGGCAGTCACGTTGAATCAAGTAACCCAGGTATATATGTTGTGTTGCATATCGCAAAAGAACTTTACAACATTCTGCTGAGGCATATGCACTAGTAGGTAAAATGGTATTGCCGCTGTTGTGGTGGCATTTGCCAAATTGTGTTACATATGACATATTGTATATGAGCTATGCAACGTTCTGCATGGGCAAAAAATGTTCAATGAGAGCCAGAGCTCATGTTCCCTTGAAATTGGCCAAATTAACAGTGGTGTTCTCTGCTTTATTTTAAAACAGATTAGCAACACAGTGTTGCATCAGTGCCGGTTGTACTGGATGTATATAATGAAGGCTGAGTAGAACTCCTCTCTTTTTTAACAGTGTTCATTTTCATGCTGTTATTTAATTACCAAGACTCATTCACCATTTTTTTCTTTCAGTGTTTTGTGGGGCTCACATTGGAACAAAAATTGTTTAGCTGCTTTGAAAATTGTGATTTGCACAATGGCACTCCTGCTCATGCATGCTGCTCATGCATGTCCGTTGTCATTAAGCATAGTTCCGTCACCTTTTCATTGGCAGTCATGTCCCTGTCGCACACTCAGTGATGTCCAGTAATTACTGCCCCTCCCATACCTGCAAAGTTGCAACAAAAGATGTGTTTCATATTATTTGATAATTTTTGGTAGCAAAAACAAGTTGCTGTTTCAGATTAGTGGCAATAGTTGCTGTGAGCTGCTTGCCATGAGCGGCTCTGCATCCCATTACTGAGCACGAAGTTGCAGGCTCGATACGCAGCAGCAGCTGCATTTCAAAGGAGGCAAAGTGCAAAGAGCTCGTATACTGAGATTTCGCTACATGTTGAAGAAACCCAGATGGTCAAATTATTCCAGAGTCCTGTGCTGTGGCATGCCTAGTGACACTAGGCATGCCATAGCAGAGTTGATGCATGCAGTTTGCTTGAAAATTTATCTGTTGGTGGCGACACCTGTATTTTTATTTATTGCCCTCTTCTAGGTTATAAAAGCTCCATTCACATTGAAAGTAATGCCTTTGTTAAAATATACTAATCTATTTGTACTGGCCATCGTCAGTTTGTCCTTGGTGTGCCTTTAAAGGAGAGCACTTTTTGTTTCACATCATTTGCTTCTGTCATGCGTTGCAGGCATAGCTGCTGCGAAAACTTTGTTTTTGTTTGGTATTGCTGCATATGATGCCAGCTTACGATTCGTTCTGACCAAAAGCGGTGGCTCAGCGGTTACAGTGCTCGGCTGTTGACCTGAAAGATGCGGGTTCAATCCCGGCCGCGGCGGTCGAATTTCGATGGAGGTGAAATTCTGTGAGGCCCGTGTACTGTACAATGCCAGTGCACATTAAAGAACCTCAGGTGATCTAAAATTTCTGGAGCCCTCCACTACAGCGACCCTCTTAACCTGAGTCGCTTTGGGACGTTAAACCCCCATAAACCATAAACAAATTAAAAAAGGACTGCTACACATCATTTTAGCAAGGTGTTTGAGGCTGAAATCTTGAAAAACTATGCCATGGCACCAAACCGATGGCTGCCAAGCTGCACGTTTTCCTTGTAACTTTTCACAACACGCCATTCATAACATATTCTTGCCCACAGGGTTCACATGAGACCAGCTATTCCTTTCTTCTTGCTACATCATATTTAGGAGTTAGACTTTTCGGATTAAACCGAAAAACGCTGATAAAATTACGCTGAATCCATTTTTTCAAATTCGGTTTTAACCAAAAAAGGTCAGTATTTCTGGCATGCATGTCATAACTGGCTATTCAGTACCTGTTACAAGGTCACAGCAGAAAATTCAGGAAGTGCTGGAACCAGGAACACGGTGAGACCGAGGTATCATAGGAATTTAGTACAGTGACTGAAGCGTGTTTCACATACAAGCGAAAACGCTAGCAAATTCTGCCGCCGCGGTGAAAAACCTGTTTTGAGTCGTCGCGGCGGCTCGAGTGGCTCGAGCAGCCAGGTACCAAGATGTTGAAAATTTTTTGCTGTGACGCACCGCTCAATTCGCTCAGTTGCTTGCATCTGAACCAGCCTTGAGAAAGGTTGGACCACTTAATAGCTAAGTGTTTGTGGCTAGTGTAGCACCGTCTGCTCAGACTTTTCACAGACTTTTGGCCGTCACTTTGTTAAGTAGGTTTTTCTACTGTATGAAAGGACATTGAAAACTTTTGGAACCGTAACAACCAACCATCAGTGCGAAACCATGCATTAATGGCACGAAGGTGTCGTGTTCTGGCTTCCGCGACGGTTAAGCCGCGGCAGTTCCATCACTACCTCAGCACACGGAGTATAGGGTATGCGGTCCTCTCTTTTAGCTCAGATTGCAACCAGAATGTGACAATGAAGTTTTTAGGACTAAACTCCCACTTATGTTTTTGTGTCAAGGCCCAGTTATTTAATAACACTTCTGTTGGGCCTAGCTGATGCATGGTGATACGGAAGAACGATGTGCGCAAAACATTCGACGAACCACATACATGGGAGAAACACAAAGACTGGACAAGGAGAAGCGCCAGTCCATGTGTTTCTCCCGTGTATGTGGTTCATCGAATGTTTTGCGCACATCATTCATCTGTATCACCAGTTATTTAACTTCGGCATTTTTACTTTTTGTCTTGAGTGTACGACTTTCTTCTGCAAAGATAGCTTTTAAGATGGCCATTTATGTGGTATGTATTGCTATATGAGCGGCTCGTTTAGAAAAAAAGGGTAGTGTAAATTGTATGTCACTTTTGACCACATAGGGACATATGTTTCACTGCTAAAAACCAAAAATTTATATGTAGAAAATAATATCTTCCGAAAAAAAAAAATGAAGAAAGTGGTCTGAAATAAACACCTTAAAAAGTCTAACTCTTATTCATATGTGGCAAGTCACCTGGCTGTGTGACACGCCACCAGGTGCATGCATCATCTGTTACAGGGCTTTAAAAAGCTCTTTTAACTACAATTCCATACCAGTTCTTTAACAAGCATAGAGATTTGTCATGATTAGTTTTGTAACATATGCAACAGTATTAAAGTCATTCTATCTAAGGTACAATAGGGCACTTCATTTTCAGGTTTAATTTTCTTTTGAAATTCAGAGGGTAAAAATCGGCTAATATTTTCTGAGCTTGGGTACAAATCAGGTTATTCATCAAAAAGTTCCATAATTCGGGTTTTTTGTCATTTTTTTGCATCAAAAATAAGCGCTAGAAGCGCTTATTTTTTTTGCAGGGTATAAAATGCACCAGCTTGCTATTTTGTAAACAGTATGAAATAGGAGATTGCACTAAATAAACCAAATGAGATATTTTTGAAGCGAAAAGCTTCACTAGCCAGAATCGAGCCATCAGCAGGGCCCCAAGTTTGACCTTGGGGCCCTGCTGATCTAGAGATTTTGCTGAGCTAGAGATCAAACAAGGAAATGAGGCCTGTCTCACATATCTCGGTGGACACCCTGCCTATAAGGGAAAGAAAATGAAATGTAAATTGGTTTTAAGGAAAGGAAATTACGCCTGTCTCACATATCTGGGTGGACACTGGAATATTGAATCAAGAAAGTGAAATAAAGTTGGTTTTAAGGGAAGGAATTGACCTCTGTCTCACAGATCTGGGTGGACACCCTAATCAGGCAAATGAAAGTTGGTTTTAAGAAAAGGAAATGACACCTGTTCACATTGCTCCATTTCCTTTCCCCAGAAAACCAATATCTTTTTCAATATGGCTTTCTGAAATTATCTGCAGGGTTTGCGGGGTCGTTTGGAATGGGATTTGGTTTCATATCTCCGCATACAACAAGCAATAGTACAGTTGTAGATATCACCGAAGCTATATTAAATACATACTGTCTTGTGTGATTGCCTTTAATGTCGTTTCGAAGAAAGCAAGATGTTTAACAAATAAAAAAATGCCTACTACTGTGTGTGTGTCAGTATGGCTATCTAAGAAACATAGCCGGGAAGATGCGGCTTTTCGCTTTTGACCAGGGTTAACCAGAACTAAACCACCAGCAATTTTTGTTTCTCATTGATTAGAGCTATTTCGCCATATACATTATCATCTGTGGCGCACACTTTCTGTGTCCGTGCAAGACCCGTGTGTTTGTACGCCGTGAAAACATTCATTCAACATCACAGAGACCATTTAAACACACAAGAGCCTTAGAGCTGGATGACATTAGTGTGAGTGGTGCTTAATACAGTGATGACCATGAGATGCCTGATCAGTACTCGTGTTTTGACTTCCTGCTTCTGAAATGTGCTTTGCAAATCAGACTTGATATTAAGCAGCGTTACAAGTAACAAGCTTTAAAAGATGTTTAAAACAATCAGTTAACTAAAAAATACTCATCTGGAATAAATGCAAGATCTCTGCTAATTTTCGTACTTCAACTTTCGTTTTCAACTTTCTGTACTGGAAAGTTATGTATTTTTGTGTAGAAATCA
This sequence comes from Amblyomma americanum, assembly GCA_030143305.2. Classification (NCBI taxonomy): domain Eukaryota; kingdom Metazoa; phylum Arthropoda; class Arachnida; order Ixodida; family Ixodidae; genus Amblyomma; species Amblyomma americanum. Next base: position 28,231 of record JARKHS020022514.1, read on the forward strand.
GGTTCAACCAGATTTTTAAGAAATGTATTTGGGGTGCAAGAATTGGGTAAAACCAGGTTTTACCTGAAAGCCATGGGCCCTTTTTATTTCATTGTAGTTGGCCTTTCAGGAGAAACTTCATATGTTCAGCTCAACAAGTAATTTTGCTTATGAAGGGCTTTTACTGTGTTTTTAGTGTTTTTGACTAGAATTGCCATTTTCTTCTGTTCCCAGGGTACCTTGCTGGTTTTGATGGGGAAACCGAGTTTGACCGGATCGGTGGAAGTAAGTGACTTTGCCCTTATATATTTTTTCTTGCTTGGCATGACTCAAAAGCAATTTCGAGTTGTATGTTTTACTTGGAGCACCCCAAACAGGTTTGCACATATTGAACAAACATACACTGCGTACGAAGCACACATTCATGATTGTCTAGACTAAACATTGTTGCTCTGTGTGTAACAAGGAGGCTACATATTTGAATAGAAAACCTTGTTGTGGCAGTAGTGCTGCCATTCTCACTTGGCACTGCTCATGGCAGAGGCTGTGTTGTAATTAAAAATGGGAGTGTGCTACATTGGTTATAAGAATCTTATCAAGAGCTGGTGAGGCTGGCAAACAGGCATTATGCAAAAATTTGCTCCAAAGAGGGGAGACTTGCTGTAAAGTAAAATCAATACAAAGGAGCTTTGCTATGCTATGGGTTGTAGCAGTGTAGGCTGACATTTATTCAGCACCTGCTAAAGCGAGGAATAATGTCTGCAGTGAGCAGAGGGCTGATATATATAAGCTTTATGAGACATTTCTGGAACAGAAATTCATGCAGAGATGTCTTGATGACTGATTTGTATTGCATACAGATGGGAGCTGGTACTGTGGAAACATTGTGATAGCCTGCAAAATGTCTTCTCTGGAACATGGAGCAACAAATGCACACTTTCCACTTTATTGACTGAAGTTTACATTTAACCATGTATGTTTGCATTCTTGTAGTGTTTGCTATATTAAGCACCTTTAAGGTGGGTTGAGATTTTGAAAATGGTTTTCAAAAGTTGGCTGTGCAACAGTTGTAATAAAAACTATGGCTATAAAATTTGCAAGAAATCTTAAAGATAGGTACAGTTTGCAGTATAGCTCAAAACTAGATTGAAATTTGTCTAGTATTTTTATTTTTGTTTATTTTTTTCTACTGATGCACCTTTCTCTTAAAATCGACTGTTGGCAGAGTGTTGAAATTTCGTACGAGAGTAGCAACCAATGCTTTACACAACTGGTACAAAATTATGCACTTTGAACAAAAACTAGGTTTAATATGTATAGTTTTCTTTATAGATGCGATAAAATTGCCACCCTTGAATGTTTTTTTCTTAGTCAAAAAAATAAAAATTAACTTAGGCTGTTGATCCTGATACCAGTTATATAAATGGCATTGATTATTATCTGTGAAAAATTTGGTTGATTAGGCTTATAGTTCCCGAGAAAAAGTGCACAAACCTCCAGAAATATTGTTTTGAGAAAAACGGTAATAAAGTCTCTGAAAACCATTTTATTCTTAAAAACTTCCCTTAACAGAAGAGCTACAGTAGGAGCTGTAGTGTCTGAAAAATATACTGCGAACAAGGAAAAATTTCAGACTGAAACCAAAACTTGTGTTCCTGGTGAAAAACTTCAGAGCAATGAATTTTTGCAAGTACTATTCGAAACAAAGCGACCACATCAAGATGCATTCACTTTTCTGGTTGACAAAGACGACGAAAAAGGACCAAAAGATCATTTTCGAAATCGTGAATACCCAAGTGTAGTATATTTTCTGAAAGGTAAAGAAATTATTTATCAGATGATCGCAAACTCTCACAATCGAAATTTTTTGACAAAACAAAGTCTCACACCACTTAAAATGCTGAACATGTAAAATGATTCTTGCAGCAACATCACGCAATGGGCTAGTTGATTGATGTTCATCTACAGTGTTGGAAGCACAACAGAGGACAAAACGCCTCAAGAGTGGAGTCGTTTTCCCCTTTCTCCACTCTCATAGTGCTCCATCCTTCATTTGCTGCCTGTGTAAGACGTTGAGGACAGCGGGGTTTCTGCTCTCTGTGGCACAACTTTGTCAGACATTGTTGGCTCTGGATTTGGTTAGCGGTCATCTTTGATTTCTAAACATAAACAGTTTATATAGATTGCACCATGGTGAACATTTTTCTTTCTACCAGTGCCATTTGTGGGAGTTTTTGCCATGAAATGTGCACATGAAGCTTAAATATGTCTCGTACCACAGCGATGGTTTAGTTTGAGCATCTGCCTCGTGTGGGAGTTGGGGGGTTTCGATCCCCACTGCCGCCAGGTACCCAACGGTGATACAGTAGCTACAAGCTGGTGCTCTGCTGTCATGGCACTTTCGGCCAAAGCTACCCTTGCAGAATTAACCCCCAAACGGGCAACTTTTTTGTCTAAAATGGTATCAAAATCATCATTTAGTACTTGTGTTGCCATCTGTCGACAAACCATGAAAATTCTTGGTACAAGCCCAACTCACCTTAAACCAGGCGGAGAGTAGCAGAAAACACAAGCTGTCCCCGTCTTCCCCGAAATGGCAGTATGCTTTTGACCAGCCTGGCTCGTCCCAAGTCCGCTAGAGGGTTAAAAATCAAATCATAATCATCATCATATGTCTGGTCAGTCTAGTGAACTTAATTCTTTGGACGTAATTGTTGATCGGTTAAGTTGAAATATAATGTCTGCGCCTGTTTATTATAGAGCACGAGGTCTTTGGCAATAATATCTGTGTGATTACTTCATAGTTTTGCCTGAACTGATACCAAATCTTTCTTGGACGCACCTTGCCTACTGCCCGTTCTCTGTTGTTCATAGAACCACATTAGCTTTTTTCATTGAGATGTATTTGTGAGGATTTACATGTGCTAATATTTTGCACATGCACACCCAGCTTTTTAATGTTTACGGGGCATGCGAGTTGCAAAAAAGGAGAATTTCATCTCAGCCCTTGGATGTAACCTGAAATGAAAAATGCAGCCAGTGCTTTAGTGTGTGAACACGGCAGACCACCTGTTGGTTTCGGGCTGTGCACCAGGGCGAGTCATGTGCCGTTAACTTTTGACATCGGATGCATGTGTTGCATTGCAGAACAGAAGCACCTTGTAACTTGCTACTTTCACCTTTTTTTTTTTGTCGTCCTGGTTCATTTTGTTATTGTGTGCTTTCTTGCTACATTAGAGCAACACTAAGATGACATTCTGTATTTGTTTCTAGGCTACAGTCCATCAGTCCCATTGTGGGCTTTGCGATTTGTGCCGGCGCTGTTTGGTTCGCTGCTGGTTCCTGTCACCTACCACCTGGCACTATCACTTGGTTTGGCCCAGCTGTCAGCTGTTCTAGCAGCTGTACTTGTCCTGTTTGAAAACTCTTTGCTCACCCAGTCAAGATTTGTTCTCATGGAAGCCATCCTTATGTGCTTCTCGGCGCTTGGCCTGCTAGCCTTGCTCAAGTTCCGAAGGCAAAGGTCAGTCAAAATGAGGATACTTGAATTGGATTTATTTTTTACTTGGAGTAATGTCATGCCATTATTTTTTCTCGTAGCTTCAGCACATATATCTGTTTATTTGATTTGTCACATCTCTTTAGGAGAGACTGTTCTGCAAGTCAGCCTTGTAGGAAAATTATGTTTTTCACTTTTATTCTTTAGCTAGCTTCCTTGTTGACATTACACATAGTTTTGTCACTCAATGTGCAAACACAAGGCAGTGTTTCTTCAGCATGGCATCAGCGTCTCAGCTATCGACGTCGCCAGAGGTGAAATTCCGGTGCTTGGAGCAAGATGACATAGGGGAGACACAGATATTTTTTTATTCCAGATCCTGGCATCTGTGCTGGAAACACCTCGCAGCTGGCAGTTGGTGGGGATCAATGACTAGCCGCGCATTGGTAGTGATTTCTTGATTAATTCCATGCTGCTACACCCGCCATAGGCGCGGCCCATTTCTGCGAAGTCAGAAGTGCTGCTTCTGTCCCTGTGCCATTGTTCCCCTTGCCGTTGATTAGGATGATTAGCTACGGACAGGAGATAATTATCTGAATATTTAGGATCTCTTCACACCCCTGTCTGGAGATGCCAGTTCATTTGTCCTCGTGTTTGGTCACTCTCTCCTGCCGGCGCTGACCAGCAACGCTGGTAGGTGAGACGTTGATGTGACGCCTTAGAAACATTACCTTTTTTTGGGCCTTTATGATTTTTATTGTAGCGATAGCTACATTACGGTAGCATTTCGAGCGTTCAGCATGGCGGTGGCATGTGACGGTGGCGGCGCAGTCACGGCGTGGCGGCGCCGGCACAGCCACAGGGTCACGTGGTTGGTCACGTGACCAGCCACGGGGTGCAGAGCAGCTGCTGCTGCCGGCGGCGCGGCAGTGAAACCGAGCTGCAACAGCTGTGCGCATGCACCGTGTCAAGTGGGACGAAGATGAAGAAGGAACGCCCAGCAAAACGGAGCGGCGAAAGACTGACTTTGCAATTCAACTGAGCAAGTTCCAGTCGGCCAGCTGTAGCTATCGCGTCACTCCAAGTTTAACCAGAGCTAAACCACCGCTAATTTTTTTTTTATTGCATGAATCTCTTCCTTTGGCAAGGTTGGCGTACTGCTGTTCATGTAGGAAGTGGTGGCCAGGTACTGCACCAAAGTGGCCAAATCTTGTTCTGGTGAGAGGGTGCATTGTCAGTGTTGTTTTTTAAGATCAGGCCTCAGTTTAGACATGGTTATTTAATTCTATGAATACTCTCTTCTTTTTAAATCCAGTGGAGAACTACGTCGACATCGGGTTTCAAGCCATGGGCTTTTTCACACGAGCTATACACTACCTCTACACCAGCAGTGCGCTGGCGTATCTTGCCAGTACCTGTGGGTCAAAAATGTAGAGGCTAACGAAAAGGCTTGAAATTAAATTGAGGACTATGCAGCTGGCTATGGAAAGGAAAATTGTAGGCACAGCAGTAAGAAGCAGGAAGAGTGCAGAGGGTGGTCAGGAAACAACAAACGCGAGTTAATGATGTCCTAGCTTAGATCAAGAAGAAGAAATGGGCATGGGCAGGGCATGTAATGTGGAGAGCAGATAACCAATAGTCGCTCAGGGTAAAGAGTGGATTCCAAAGGATGTCAAACATAGCAGGGGGCGACAGAGAGTCATATTTGCGAGGAGATTAGGAAGTTTTCGAGGGTTGAATGGCCGCAGCTGGCGCAGGACAGGGTTAATTGTAGGAGAATGGGAGAAGCGTTTATCCTGCAGTGGATGCAGTTAGGGTGATGATGATGTATTTCTTTCTTTAAGCAGTGCCTGTAATACTTTCCTATGTTCATATTTTTTTAGAATATGACCACTTTTCTGCCTGTTGCTTCTGTTATTTTGCACTTGATATAGAACTGAAAGTTTTTTAGCATTTGCCACTCTTTTTTTTGTGCTATATTGGTATCTTGTTGTACAGTATTTCGAGATTACACAATATTTTGAGTTTACAAAGTAAACTGCAAGTTTTACTTTGAAATTTGAGGGCAACTTTTATTTTAAAGCTCATCAACAGAAACATTTTCTGGTACATCTGCCATTGAGGCTGTTTGTGTTCATTTATTTATAATAGCAGTCATTAGTGTTTTGTTCTGAGTTATTTCATTGATCTGACTGACACTGGGTATAGTAGATTATTGAACTTCACATTAAAGCTGCCTTGGTTTTCTTAAGAGGGGACAGTGGTCTTTGGGACCAAAAAATGACCCAAAAATCAGTTTTTTAGAAATGACATTTTTGGATTCTATAGCTATTATTCTTCAACTCTACCAGTTTTCTCCTGCAGGAAATCGGTATTTTGACAATAATATTAAATTTAGATCACTGTGTGGGCTCAATTTATGTAGGAGCAGGCAATTTAACACTATGAAAATTTTGGACACCTGTTTGTCTTAGTATGTCATTATCTCAACGTCTAGGACAGATAGACATGTCATATTGTTTGCTAAGGGAAGCTGAAGGCACAATGTATGCAATAATCGGAGC
>JARKHS020022515.1:0-74490 GCA_030143305.2 Amblyomma americanum
TTTACACTACGCGAAAGTCTCACAAGCCGGTTGTCAAAGAATTCGAAGAGTTCAAAGCGATGGTGAAGCGAGGGCAACGTGAAACATTGGCTTTGAAGAATGGAAGAAGAGCGTGTTGTCGGGCAAGTTGGCTTTGCATGATATAGAAGAAGTTAGCGCAAAACTTAGACGAAGACAGAGAAGAAACACACAAGACGACAGACGAGCGCTACTACCAACTGTTTATTGGGTCTTAACACCCGGAATATATATCCGAAAAAACAAGCATGCGCAGACAGTTGGAGGCACACACGTCATACACCAGCGCCGTGACGAGGCGAAAGGGAATCCAGAAAATCACATTCAGAAGTATAAATCTGTAAGGAAGGATCATTCGCGCAGCGATCAGATAGCCTTTTAATGTGGAAGGCCTCCAGCACAAGCCTCGCTGTGACATAGGCGCTCCTGCCCAGAATCTTTGTTTTCTCAAATCGTGCCCTACACGTGCTGTCACAGGAAGAAATATTCCGCACAATATTAGCGGTTCTGTCGTTGTTTTCTAAATTTCTATCATGCTCCCGTAGCCGGTCATTAATGCAACGGCCAGTTTGACCTACATAAGAAGACCCACAAGAAAATGGTATGCTGTACACCACCCCTGTAGCGCATTTGACATAAGAAATGCCATGTTTCTTTTTGCAGCCACTCTCACAAGGGCCAGAAATGCGTCGGCAAAGCTTTGAAAGCTTGTTGGGGGCTGAGAAGACTAAGGGCACGTGGTGCCTGCCGGCCACCTTCTTGAGGTTGTGTGACACTCGGTGCACATATGGAACAACCACCGGCTTTGATGTCGAGAAATCCGGTCTTCTTTTTTGAGCGCCTTTTTGTTTTTGCAGGAGGGTTTCAGCAATAGCAGAAATAACCGGACCAGGGAAGCCTACCACCAAGAGGCGGGAAACCTGATTATTGACTCTCTCTAAGAATGGAAGAGACGCAGTAACTGTCTCGCAGTCACTGAGCGGGTAACAGTTTGCTCCCACACCCTTTTCCCAAGCATCTCACCCTAGAAGAGCTAAGCACCAAGCCGAGGGAAATCTTGTTCCCGTTAAAAAATCGGTGAGTACCCGGAGGCACTGGGGTCGAGTTCGAACCCAGTACTTCGCGAAGGCGAGGCGGATGCTCTACCACATGGCCACCGCTTCAATAACTGTGGACACCCTCGTTGGAAACACGAACCGCGCCGTAAGGAAGGGTTAAAGGAGGGAATGAAAGGAGAAAGGAAGAAAGAGGTGCCGTAGTGGAGGTTCCCGGTATAATTTCCCCCTCCAGGGGCTCTTTAACACGCACTGACATCACACTGCACACGTGCGCCGTTAGCGTTTCGCCTCCGTCGAAACGCGGCCGCCGCGGTTGCCTTCGAACCCGGTTACTTCGGCGCAGTAGAGGGCAGCGCCACGGAAACGTGTGTATACTGTCGTGCAGGCCCCGCCGCGGTGGCTCAGTAGTTAGGGCGCTCGACTACTGATCCGGAGTTCCCGGGTTCGAACCCGACCGCGGCGGCTGCGTTTTTATGGAGGAAAAACGCTCATGCGCCCGTGTGCTGTGCGATGTCAGTGCACGTTAAGGATCCCCAGGTGGTCAAAATTATACCGAAGCCCTTCACTACAGCATCTCTCTCTTTCTTTCTTCTTTCACTCCCTCCTTTACCCTTCCCTTACGGCTCGGTTCAGGTGTCCAACGATTTATGAGACTGATACTGCTCCATTTCCTTTCTCCCCAAAACCAATTATTATTATTATTATTATTATTACTGTCGTGCAGGAAAACCGGCACGCATCAGGAACTGCGCCAGGATAGCACGTTCGTAGCGGCCTACGCGGCGAATTGAACGGGAAAGTGAAAGTTTTGACCGGTATGATACTTTCATGGCCTTGCTCCTCATAAGGATGGACGACAGCTTCTCACATTCGTTTATCACCTACCGTTGAATGCAGGAAGGAACTGAGACGTTGAAGGCACTTTTGCAGGCGAATAAAGTTTTTCTCCTCTGGGACACAAAAAGTAAGCAGCCGATGCCTGGAATTTTTATTTAGCTAGAAAGGAAGCAGCCGATAGCTGTCCCTGCCCAAGGACAAGGCGCGCATTCTCTAAGTATCATTAGCATTTGCAACTGGTTGCTGAAACTCGTTTTCTAAGCGCCGCACTAGCTACCTTAAGGCCAGAAATAGTAGTAACTCTTCTAATCGCTCTTTAGCGGCTTCGGCGGTGTAGAACGCGGAGAGCGTGGTGGATGGGAGTAGTGTGTATGTGTGCGTATGCAGAAGGCCTCCACGCTGTGTTTCCTCTGGAGAAAATACAGCGTGTTTCGTGCTAAAATGCGTGCCTAGCCAGGCAAGCCGGCGCGTACAATTTAGGCAACGCGCTCCACCATACTCGGTTCCTGGTGAAGTTTGCATGCAGCCGCGCATGAAGGGAAACTGCAAAGTACAAAATATCCCAGCAAATCGCGTTAAGTACAAAGCTTCGACGTGTACCCTTTATTGTCAAAATTGCAAAATGCACAGAAGAAAAAAATAGAGTCTTTTCTGGCATAAATAAAAAAAAACAATAGTAAGCAACGCGAAATATTCCCTGTGGAAATAATTTAACTAGATTGTACCCTCATGATATGCTTTGCGATACCAATATTTTGCTCTGTAAAGATGAAGCATCCCGTGAGCCTGCATGCATACCTGCGGAAAACTAACTTAAAGCTTGTCATATGCACTGAGTAGTAATTATGAAAAAATGCTGTCAGTAATTTTGCTTGCTTTTCTCTTGGTGGAAAGACATTAATTTTAACAACATTGTTTGAAGTGAATGCGTAGCAGGTGAAAAAACCACAAATAGGCAAACATACTATATGTGTGACGCAAGTGCACACAGCGATGTCTGAGGAATAACAAAATATTTGTCTTGGGCACTCACAGACAGGTTCACCTCCCCTGATGTCCCCACAAGCAACGCGAGTGAGGCAGCGCACTGCATAATAATAAAATAATTGATTTTTGGGGAAAGGAAATGGCGCAGTATCTGTCACATATATCGTTGGACACATGAACCGCGCCATAGGGGAAGGGATAAAGGAAGGAGTCAAAGAAGAAAGGAAGAAAGGTGCCGTAGTGGAGGGCTCCGGAATAATTTCGACCACCTGGGGTTCTTTAACGTGCACTGACATCGCACAGCACACGGGCGCCTGAGCGTTTTTCCTCCATAAAAACGCAGCCGGCGCGGTCGTGTTCGAGCCCGGGAACTCCTGATCTGTAGCCGAGCGCTCTAACCACTAAGCCACCGCGGCGGGTCGCAGCGCACTGCAATATCTTCTTTGTTTGTAGTTAACAATTAGGCACCTAACATAACATCAGGCAGCAGCTTTCTTTGCCTGATGAAGTACAATACATGAAGGTTCCTTGCGAGGGAGAAAGGTTTTTTGTCAGGAAGGGTGGAAAAGTCCGCTAGAGAAAAATGCCTGTCTCCTGCTTTTCTACATAGGGCGGGTGAGGAACATAGAGGTAGAGAGAGAGAGAGGATTTGTGGTGGCATCATATTAAAGCGAGGCTCATGCAGCGTGCAAGATACTTGTTTCATTTGCTTGGTTAGTTGGGGTTTAACTTTGTAAACCAACTAACGATATGAGGGACTCCGTAGTGGAGGGCTCAGGATGATTTCTAGGCTGTTTACTGTGCAGTCCACACAACACTCGGGTCTGTAGCGTTTCGTTCTCATCTACACGCCACTGGCGCGGCCAGGATCGAACCAGCAACTGCGAGCCTGTTGAGCATCATGACCACTGGGCCACGGCTCTGGCGTTATATGCGTGATTCAAGCAAATATTCTTGTAATTTTTATGTTTACACACTCATTGACTACCGCACCCCACACAAAGCCTGAACATGTGTTTTTTGGGGGGCATGTACTCTCGTTAGTCTTGCACGCCGAAAACTAATGGCACCATGAAGACAAAACGCTGAAAAACAAACATGACTGTAAACTTACGGGCATTACATGCAAGTAGGCATTTAATTTATTTTCCTACTCTGTAGTCCTGGAGGCATTACAAAGAGGAGTAGAGGAAGAGATATAATAGTTAGCCACTTCAAATTTTTTGCAGCCAGAGATTGCAGCAATGAAGGCAGGGACATGTCAGGAAAAACAACACCATAAAATAAGAGAGAAAACAGGTAAAAGAATCAAGGCTGATGTTGCACATATCAGAACATTTTGGAGGAGCAATGCAGACAGAGGTACAGTTCTGGACAAATTACTATTAGAACTAACGCCTCCAGGACACCCAGAAAGCAAAGCAGCCTTTAAGAGTATCCATTGGCTTTCAAATTTTCGGTAGGTGTTTCATGTGTGCACCTCGTAGGAGGGGTTCATGACAATTAAAAAGCAAAGCACAACATTCCGCACAAAATTAAATATCTTCATAGCGCCTTACAATACGCAGTTAATGAGGAGAGATCAGCAGAAATTGCAGTGACACGGCAAGTACACCCCATGTTAAGACTTCCATCTACAAGGATCGCTTTTTAGCTGCATGTTTGAGTATTCAAGGCATTCATCATGCTGTAAACTTTCGTAAGCTCAAAAGAGCCCTTGTAAACTAGACTTTCAAGGAATTTTGAACTTTAAGAACACTTTGAGTGCCACACTCTGTAGAAATATATGTGTGGGTGCGCGCGCGCGCGCACGCACGCACACACGCACGCACGCACGCACGCACCACACACACACACACACACACACCACACACACACCCACACACACACACACACACACACACACACACACACACACACACACACACACACACACACACACACACACCCACACACACCACCACCACCACGCACGCACACACACACACACACCACACACGCACGCGCGCGCGCGCGCACGCTCACGCACGCACGACACACACACACACACACACACACGCACACGCACGCGCGCGCACGCTCACGCACACACGCACACGCACGCGCGCGCGCCGCGCACGCTCACGCACGAGGTGAAAGACGGAGGCCGGGCTGGGTGCGCACGCGGCTACTGCGAGAAGAAAAAAGAAAAAAGAGAGAGAGAGGAACAAAAGAAAAGAAAAAGAGAAAAGCAAAGAAAAAGAAAAAAGAAAAAGCGTGGTGGGGCGTATCAAAACAAGGGAAGTGTCCGCCGATTGTGGGCGTCTGTACCCCTCTGGCCACGTATGTGTGGCCGCGTGCAACTCCGAAAAATGGCCGAACGAGGGGGCACAGGTTGCGACTGCCCAAAATGGCTCCACATGGTGACACGCGAGCCGCTAAAACCAGATGAGCTTCCCATAGAAGGAACACATGGAAAGGCTTGTTTACAGAAATGCAAAAAAGAAATAATGCACAGAGAAATTTCAAACTAAAAAAATATATAATAACAAAAAAAGAAGAATGAGAAGGGGACATGTGGCCCTCGCGGGACCAAAGAATGAGTTGAATATCAGATGGAAACAACTAGCCGAAACTGACATGCAACAGGGGTATGACGTCAGACGACTCAGTCAGTGGTGGTACTTTGTCTATTAGTGTTGGAATTTTCTTTGGTTTCTTCCATCGAAAGAGACGATAGGGTGCCATGGTTTTCGTTGATGCCCTTTTGGACTCTGTTTAATTTGAAAATGAAGTATTATTCGCGTTGTTCCCGCTCCCGAGTGTTTTTAAAGCTACTCTGCAATATCATTACTTTAAGTTTATCAAACTCATGGCCTTTTTCACGGAGGTGTCTCGAAATTGGGAGGCCAGGGAGAGATTGAGTGTGTGAGCGGTGGTTATTAAATCTTTATCGGGAGGAATTGTCTGTTTGACCAATGTAATGCATTTGACATCTGCCACACTAGAGCATGTAAACAACAATACTGGAATCGCATTTTAAATCTCCTCGGATATCATGTTTTCAATCTGAATCGGTACTTTTAGCCAGTGCTGTGGTTTGCATGTGTTTGCAAACGTTGGCGTCTGTTCTTTCCGCACGGTGTGCAACCCACCAGCCTCGGTTTATTAACCATTGAGTGGACAAGGTGGTTTTGTAAATTTTTTGGCCTTGTGTATGTTACCTGGGGGACCATTGAAAAAGTTTTTGAGAGCCGCTTACTTCTATGATATTGAAGTGTTTTTAAAGATTTTGTTAATATTCGGGAGGTTGTCTGTGAATATAAGTACTAGATAAGAGCGATGCGGTTTTGGCGGGGATTTTGCAGTGATGTGATTATGATTAGTAACTTTCCAACCCTAATAGACAACCCTAATATACAACCCTAATAGATTCCAACCCTAATAGCCAAAGTACCACCACTGACTGAGTCGTCTGAGGTCATACCCCTGTTGCATGTCAGTTTCGGCTAGCTGTTTCCATCTGCCGTTCAACTCATTCTTTGGTCCCTCGAGGGCCACATGTCGCCTTCTGAGCGACGGCGACGGCACTGGTGAACACTTCTCAAAGTTCGCTTACACCCAGTAAACATAAATACCCACGAGAGCAGCAGATTCGACAGCCGTCGCCGTCGCTCAGTTGGTAGAGCACCGGACGCAATATTCGGAAGTCGTGGGTTCGGATCCCACCGGCGGTATGGTTGTTTTTTCTGCTGCTTCGTAAGTAATATTCTTTAAGCGATAGATTAATCTGAGTATTATTATCCCACTGATCAGCACTACACATTAAAAAAAAATTAAAACATTCTCCTATGCACCTTGGTTACGGTGACTGTTGGCTCCCTTGAAAAGTTTCTCAAACGAGCCCCTCATTTCCTTCACCTAGTCTGCTATTCACTTAACGAGGGTCTCGGTTCTGGCATTCTTGATGCCATAGGTAGCATAAGAGGGCTCTCGCACAGTTTCCGCTTTCGCCGTTAGATGACGTTCCACGTCACACTCGCGGTAATACAGGACGTGCTACGTCCGCCGCTATGGACGAGGGTGGCGCTGGTGAACAATCACAAGGTTCGCTTACACCCAGTAAACATAAATACCTACGAGAGCAGCAGATTCGACAGCCGTCGCCGTAGCTCATTTGGTAGAGCACCGGACGCGATATTCGGAGGTCGTGGTTTCGGATCCCACCGTCAGCATGGTTGTTTTTTCTGCTGCTTTATAAGTAATTTTCTTTAAGCGATAGATAAATCTGAGTAATATTATCCCACTGATCAGCACTACACATAAAAAAATAAAACATTCCACAATGCACCTTGGTTACGGTGACTGTTGGCTCCCTTCATAAGTATATATATATATATATATATATATATATATATATATATATATATATATATATATATATATATATATATATATATATATTATATATATATATATATATATACATACTGGCGGAGGACTTGATTACTTAAGACTAGATCATGATCACACACCAACAAGCCCGAACTGCCAATTTTATTAGGACTACCCGGTGTTTGCGTTTAGCCACACCATATAGCACAAGGGCGTGTCCGTAGTGAGATGTTTTGTTCCAGACGATTGCAACTGTTTATTTGAATTTTATTTGGTGTTTCTCTCTGCTTTGTGACAGGTTCAAGGTAAATCACGGGACTGTATGCTACGACCGGGCAAAATCAAGCACACGCAAGGGCTTAGCGCTTTATTTCGCGCTAGCGGTAAGTAGCCTGTGCTCTTCGCACCAAGCAGAAATCCTAGCAGACTACCCTTGCTCCAACAGATTTTCTGCGCATGCCCTTGCTACTTGCAATCTTTATGCTCTGGTTCGCTCCGGCCCACAGTGCCGGAGAGTCGAACTTATCAAATATAAGTGAATAATTGTGCGCTGTGCCGTCTTTCCCAAAAGTAACAAGGTAACTGTTGTTTCTTTCTTAGCCGCGTATCGAAGCACTAATGGCACCAATTAAGCTTAAGTTCACAGCAAGTTAAACCGTACTCGTCACGTCCTGATGACTTTTCGACTTTAGAGGCGCCGCAGAGGCTCCTCTATACGGTTGATCAGCAAAAACCTGTTGCTGGGTTACATTTAGCAGAAGTGCTACATTCCTGCCGGCTGAAAAGCCTGATTCTTTGGTTAAAATTAATACTTGGCACACACAGGTGTCGTTGGAACATAATTATCGTAGATCATTAGGTAGGCGCCGAGATCTCGCCACAAATGCTACTGCCAAAAACCTAATATATGCGAAAAAATGCAGATTTTTTCTTCAACTAAGAAAATATATCGCGCGAAGGCACTTTCTTTTTCTGGGCATGTGCGCTGTAGGAAAATTAAGCAAATGATAACCGAAAACTCGCTGTGTACCGAATTTTCGCTGTAAAATTTTAACTGCACTTTAAAGCTTTATCTCATGGTTTTTGTCAGGAAGGTACACTCAGTACAATATGGGGCAACTTGACAGCAACTCATACGCCTTGCGCAGAGCGTTCTGAGACATAACGAATGCGACGCTTTTGTTTTCTGAAAGCTCCTAGCAACGACTTTGTTCTCAGTAAACTTAGCTTTAAGTCACACGAGAAAATGGATGTGTTTGGTTACGTCTTTAGAGAATAGATTTTAGTCGGTTTCCTTGCGAAAGCCACCGTTGTCTTGCGACACTGTGCAGCTGGCGATCAACGAAAAACAGCGTTCAGTATTGTGAAAAATATGAAAAATAAATTTTTCGGAAGACCATGTTCATATATCCCTGTAAAAAAGTACGCATGATTCTTCCTTAGAGACCAACACTGACTTCTTGCCTTGCTATTTTAACAATGTACGCATAGATCATACCAATTCCTGGGAAGGCTCTGCCGTACAGCAGGAGCACCGCCGTAGCCTCAGCAGTGCACAATGGAATCGGAAGACACCGACGCAGGAGAACTTATCACCTGCCTCTATCCTTTTTTATGACTTTAGCACTTGCAGACTCAGTGCACAGGCGCGGCTCATAATAATGAAACTATCAAGTTCTCAGACATCGTGCCCTTGTTATAAAAGCCGGAAACTACAGCGTGCACGAGGTGAAGACTATTAGGCGCGTGGTGGAAAGCAATAGCGCCGTGTCGAAATGAAGTTGTCAACAATAGCAGTCATCTTCTGCTTGCTTCTCCTAGTCTGTGAGCAATTCACCTCTTTTTGTGTCTAGATTGCAGTTCAAAGTACTTCAGACCGGTGTTTCACAATGCCTTTAAAACCAAAATTTTCGACTGTTATTTTTTTGTATTCAGAATATTTACACCGACAAAAATTGGCGAAATTCCTGTTAGTATATCGATGATAAAATTTAGCCTTGTTAAATGGAACTTGCTTGGTTTCAATCCACTTCACGCGAAGCTTTTTCCTTTTCTCGCGGTGGCTATCCAAAGTGTCAGCCTCCAGATGTGTCAGCGGTACTGAAGAAACGCTTTATTCATATTATACCCAAGGGTATGATTATTCGAACAGTCATTTACGAAACGAGAGGTTGCTCGAACATCTCAGGTTTTTATTCCTGTGAAGGAAAGCTGATGCTTTTTCGGCAACATATACTCTACATATACTCTACGCTAGCACTTATAGTGATAATTACCTGCATTTAGCCGTTGTGTGTTTGTCTGTTTGTCTGAAGCCGGTTTTGTGTCAGGCTGCAGACCTGCCCACCGAGTGATGGGCAGGTGAGAAGCCTGCACACCGCGTCAGGCGACAGCCCAATTATTCGTGAGAGGCTGCACGGGAAGACCAACCTGGACCGTAACCCAACACAGGCTCCACCTACGGCAGCACCTGCCATAGTAAGGCAGTGACGCATCACTTTACCCCTGTACCACTGCGCCAGGAGGGGTAGTAAGACTCCCATTGATCTATCAATAGATTGTATGACCAGTTCTGCACATATGGACATCAGCCCAATATTGCCATCCGAACAACTGCTATCCGTGAACACTTAATCTGATCACCGGCACCGAAGTGAAAACCGAACTGCTAGTACACCTAATTCGCATTTGACCTAAGTACGCAAATCGACCACCATTATTTTTATTCTCGATGAAAAGAGCATAACCCGACTAGCTTAACATTTTTTTGAATAAGGTAAGCGTATTATTCCACTGCATAATTACAATCTTTCACAAATTTTTCGGTTCTGCAATTACGACTGCGTGAAGATGAGAAGCTACAAGAGACAGGCAGGCAGGCACAGATTGTGCCTTGAAAGCAAGGTGCACTAATCCGTCTCCATGCTTCTCGTACTACATCTTCGAACACTAGGTTCCGTGCTGTTTTGCAACGTGATAGGGACGACGGCACTTTTCGCACTTGGCGGGCGACGTGTAGCTATCTGGAATAGACTTGTGAAATACACACTCCGCCTATATTTAAGATGACCATAGCCGCTAATATTAGCTGTGCGAGTGCCCTTGATAAAACATTTGCGGTTAATGCTTCACAAATTATACGTCTGTTATTCTGAAGAGCCCACTTTGGGCTTTTAAAATCCAGATATTCTGTTTGATAGCTTCACAGCTCGCTAAGGTAACTAGACCCGACCTGTGACAGAACCAGCTACTTTTGAGTTTACGAAGAACCGAGATTTAGGAATTGCCCGGTTGCATGCCCCAAAGAGCAGACTTCAGTAATCGTCACGTTATAAAGCTGAAAACATGAGTTACTTCATTATTCAATGTCTGTGAAAAAAAATCATCTGAAAGGTCCAAAAATTTTTTCAACATTCAAAGATAAATTCGTCGATGCTGCCTTTAAGTGTGACGAGAGATTTGATGATTTTTTAACCGCCAATGTTTGGTTTTTCTGCAAAGAAATGGAAAATAATTTCTTGAATAGACTGCGATACTCGCGTATGCTCAGCAGTATCGTGCAACTGGGCGAAACGCAACTCTTAATAAAACAATACTGCAGAGTCAAAATGTCGTCTTGGATGCGCTATTGCCTTTCGCGTATTAACTTGATTCATGCAAGCTTCCAACGCAAAATGGATGTCTGGTGCATAACAGGATTTGTAAGGAAGTATAGCACAAGTCATTGTGGCCAAATCCCGAAGATGCTCTTTAGAGCAGCGAGGTCTCAAAACGGCGTCTGTGTCCCTTTTCGTGTACAGTGAATTGAAACAATTCTTCACTTTCAGAAACTTTCGTCATTGGTGTGTACTATCCTTAAGTATAGAACTAACATATTGTACAACCGTTTTACTTTACGGTATATATGAATGTGAATTTTTTACGTTGTTTTCGCTGGGTACAAGACAAGTTAGAGCGTGTTCAAAAAGTGGCCCTGTTTAGTCAATATTGTAATAAATGCACATAATGAATATTGGGTATTATGGATCCTCAAAGACACCTGCGTCATTTCATACGCCGTAGTATTATTGTCCGCTCTAAATATCGCTTCTTTCTTTAGGATAGAGTGAAGATGCTCGCCTTTTGATAGCGAGGCTTTTAATGTCAGAGGAGCCGGTTAACTTTCCTTCTTAGTCACCAGTCTCTCATAGGAGCTATATATACACAGTAAGACCTTCATATCTCTTGTATGAGCCTTCCGAGGCCTTGATGAAAAAATAAAATTTATACTTAAGTGCTGTCTTCTGAAAAATTCTGTAGCCACGGGAGGAAGACATAAGTAATCCCTGGAAATCTGGACCAGTGCACTTAGTTTGCGCGCCGGCAATCACGTGCTGTGTTGCGCTCGGCATAGAAAATCACGGTCCGGAATTTTTTTTCCGGTAATCTTCATTTTTTTTCCTATGGCTACCAAAGCTGTGATGCACTCGATCAGGGAGCATAAGTCTGATTTTGGAGCGCACAGAAAAAGTTGGTCATCAGTGCATGCAGCTTCGCAGTCAATTTCGCGTGACGCTTTATTTTCCTCTTGACTACGATTGAAAATATCAGAATTCACTTACCCCTTGTTCGCTACTGTATCCGAGAAATGGTGCCAGTCTGTGATTTCCATGAAAGCTGGACATGAGCGCGCGGAAAAAAGTTTGATAATACACCTGAACAAGGTTTAGCTTTTGATCCGAATGCTCGTTTCGTTATACTTTGCAGTAAGCTGAAAGATAGGATTCCTGAGAAGAATTCTACGGTGCAACACAGAATTCACCTTCTCTGATGATTCTGGACACTGAAAATTTTTCATAACCCTTGCCGTGTGACATGAAAAAGCAACCGACATCCTTACGCTTCTAGTGCTTACCTTGGTTGTCCAACTGATTCCCAAAAATACGCCTCATTCGACTCATTGTGCACATAATTGACATCTTCATTAAATCACAACTGTAAACAGATTTCCATAATGAGCGTAAGCAAACCCGCTTATTACATTGTGCACAACGCACGAAGATCTGCCTGGTGATTTTTTAATTTATTTTTGTGCACAGCGTCCAGCGTGGCCAACTCTTGCCGACGTAGAGGGCATCGATGTGTGAACAGGAGACGTTGCCCATTTTACCGCAGAATTCGCTACAGCGGCTGCCGTGGAAGGAAGATAGTCTGCTGCAGATCCGGTTAGAGGCCTTTCTCGTAATCGCGTCGAGCTTTGCACTTTGCGTACACCTAACCCTGTTTAAAGACAGATCTAAGATTACACGTTGAAGCACACAGACGCTTTCCTCCGCTTCGGAACTTAACCACTACATTCATGGCTGTGCAGAAAATCCATTCCGAGTACGCATTACCTATGATGGATGAAGACGCTGCCACCGCTGGCATCGCTTGGAGCCCGTGCACGTACGAAGCTGTTGCCTCTGGAAAGAAACGTGCTGCACACAGCTGCTTTCAGGACTACCACTACAATGCCAGGCTCGTCGCACTTCAGGACTATTTTTGACTATTATTGTGCAATAGGTAATCGGCTACAAAATATTTTTCGGAAATAAAAGTTATGCCCTAAACACAAAAGCCATCCTTGACAAAATATAAGCGCAGTACCAAGCTAACAAAAGCACCGCTTTTGTAGTTGGCGACTCCTTAAATGAGCTCTGGATTTCTTTCTGACCTCTTCACGCTTTTAGATGGATATGCGGATCAACGACAGAGCCTTACCGTGGCGATGCTTTCACCAACCACAGTCAGACATTGTTAATAAAACGAGAAGAAAGAGCTCGGTAAGGCACCCGCCGCTCTCTTCCCGTTTAAGAGGGCTCTAATCGAGTGAAGGCTCCTGTGTTTTTTGTGCAATCTGTTACTGCTAGGAAACTGCTACGAATAAATTGATTAGGCTACTGTAATTCAGTCTTCACTATGAATAAATATAGTTTGAATTCTTGTTAAATCGAAGGAAGAGAAGTTGACATTTTTAGGCGGCAGTAATTTCCCCTGTATTCCGATTTTTCTGGGGTTCCTTGCTCCATTCGTGTTTCCCGATTCGCACTCAGGAATATATATGTACTACCTTTGTGAAAGTAAAGATTACCAGAGGTTTGCTTCTGAGCCATATTATGACGCCCTCATGTAGCACACGTGGAAGCCCACAGCGTTAGAGGGGTGATACCACAGTTCCCGCCTTCTAGAGATTTGGAACGCTGGTATTGCATAAAGAGCCACACAGTATGGCTTAGACATAAACGCGCTCATTTCTTCACTATTACTATCGGTGTGCACGTCTGTTTGAGTTGCATTCAATTTTTAAAAGTCTCACCATGTTCAGTACTGCCAAAGTGATGAGGCCTTGCTGCAAGCGCTGATAGCGCAGATTCTTCTCGTGCAGTATGCACATGCGACTGAAAAAGATAAACTTATGCAAGCCCATAGTCGTCCACATCTTCATCAAGAGGACACGAAGGAAAACTGTACAGCAGGCTTAGCGGAAAAATGCTCTATGAAGAGCTGTTGTGGGGTTCTGTTTGTTGGTTTATGTGGGTTTAATGTCCCAAATCAACACAGGTTATGAGGGACGCCGTAGTGAAGGGCAACGGAATTTTCGACCACCCGTGGTTCTTTAATGTGCACTCGCATCGCACAGTACACGGGCCTCTAGATTTTCTTCTCCATCAAAATGCAAACGTTGCGGCTGGCATGTAAATGCCAGAGTTCCCACATACTGCTATGCTTTTGAACATGTAGCGACACTTTCACACTCGCTGAAGAAGCAGCTAAAAAAACAGCTAAGAGCGCCTAATCACGTTTTCGACCGGGCTACAGTTTAGTGCAAAAGCGTTCCGGGTAATCTCCAAAGCCTTACCTGGAGAGGCCTATGAAGCGGACTTCCAGGTTAGCTTCTCCAGATATCCGCATAAAGAAAGCCTACAACATCAACTTTCAAACAAAACCAACATTGTTAGATAGATTATCTGCTACAGACAGTCACGCGGGCGCATGTCACTGGCCAGGAATAGATTTTTTCTTCCAGACGCATATACAGCAATATGGTAGCTGATGCCTATGTGCAGCTTGTGAATATGCAGTGCACTGCAAAGCTTTATGACAGGAAAGACTCCAGGCCACTTCATTGGAAACATTACATAACCAAAAATTTCCAAGGATGTTCGTGGGTTTCCGTCGCCTCAAAGAATATGGAGTACGGCGATGGAGGCAGAAAGCTCTTTGTTGCGAAAGTTCAAACAAGTGTTAAACGGAATTTACAGGATTCGGGAAAGCCAACATGCAAACTCCCAGATGAAGTAAACAGCCATAGGTTCACACTACGACTTACTAAAGAATTTAAAAAGGGCACGCAGCCTGCACAGGGCCTCAATTACTATGTGTAAGAAGTATTTAAAAAAGACATTGCGTTATGCACGAATAGTACGAAGCCTCCCTTATTGTCTACATTTAGATCCAGCATACGAAAATCCGCATACGGCTCAGGCAATGTGCCTTTGTGTTCTAGAGAATCGTGTGGGCAAATTTCGTGGCCAGTGATTGTACATAGTTTAAATATATTATGCTTCCCTTTCCGCATAAACGGCATCCAAAAAAAATATGTACTCAAAAACCCACGGTTTCACCTGACAAAATTGCCAGAGTTGGTCACTATAATTTGCAGGTAAAAACAAGTCGCTTTTTTATCAACATCACTCTAACTTCGCCCACTTAGTGAAATACCTCTCCCACATATCTCCACTTAAACCGGTTCAGCGCCAGCTGCGGCGGCTTTTTTCCCGCTAACTTCCTAGTGTCGACCATCCGCCTAACTCTTCGTCGTACCCAGCTACGCTTTCCTTCTTTTGGAAGCCCCTCTGTTACCCTCAGTGACGATCGGTTTTCTTTCCCTCGCAATACATGCCCTAGCCATGCCCATTTCTTTTTGTTTTCTTCTTGGTTGTCATTAACTCGCTTTTGTTTCTTTATCCACTCAACTCTCTCCCAGTCCATTTGCTAGACACTTGTAATTTTCCTTTCTTTCGGCCGCAGCGTTGTCCTCTATATAAGCTGAACCCTTTTCGCTAGCCTACACGTTTTGTCTATAGGTAAGTACCGGTAAGATGCAGCTGTTTTATAGTTTTCCCTTGACAGATAACGGCAAACTGTCAATCATGATCTGAGAGTACCTGCCAAATGAACTATACCTAACTTACTTATAATACACTCCTGGTCTGGATCTGTGGTCACTAGCTGTGAAGAGTAGAAGTCTTTTTTCACCATTTCCAGCTCATTGCTACCCATATTTCAGCTACCTACACTTCAGAATACTTCAGTTTTCTGGATGTTAATTTCGAAACGCTCCTTCATGATTTACCTGTGGGGGTCATTCCCCAAGCTTTGCAGTTCACTCTTAGGGTTACTTAGCAGCGCAACATCGTCCATAATATCGCACATTACTATCGACATTTATCCCCAGCGGTGGTCAGTGCAGGCATTTGAATACCTCAAGTGAACAAGAGGTAAAGAGCACTGAAGACACCGTGCTTCCCCGCCTAACATCCTCCTTGATTAGGATTTTCTTACTTTCTTTATGTAAGATCACGGTGCATTGTGCAGCCGCTAAGGATATCTGCTGAAATTTTTGCGCATCTTTTTTTCATACTATACTTCAGCAATGCCTAAATCAATGATTCGTCGCGAGAGGTACCTCAAAAGAGCGACTTTGGTGGTATAATCCACACCGGTGGCAGAACTTGTCATCGCAGGGCAGTGTCACATCGCGTAACCGCTAGACTACTGTGCCTGCTGTTGTATGAGGACTCCCAGGAAATGACCAATTCCGTGAAAACGTCCATTAATCCATTAACACTATCACGTTCTACGTTTAAGGCGGGGTCTCCTTCAATTTTTTTCTGCACAATCGCCACCGACCTTCAAATATATGCTGTTGGATAAGTATGAGCTTCAATCCTCAAAAATACAGTATTCTTGGACAAGAATTTTGAATACTGGGAAATTTTAAGATACAGTTACGGAAATATTGAAGGTAATGGTTCATTCTTGCGATGTGTAGCAAAGTCTTTCTTCTAAAGTTTTTTCATCGCTCGCACCCAGCAGTTAAGACTGCCATATCAAAGCAATGGGAACACTTTTGACCATAGGAAAAACGTTACGAGAGAAGAAATGCAAGCATGCCGACGGGGTATCTGCGAATACCTTGATTGTTATAGTGAATTCTTACAACATATGAAAAAAAAATTGAGTTGGTTTACTGTTTGGCGTTCTCAAATTCCTTTTCTTCAGAGTTGTTGAGTATGTGCGCATTACTTCTAAGGTGTTCTTTATATTCTGTTCCTTTGCCAGAGAAATGTAGAAATTTTCTGTACTGCTGCTTCTCTCCTGATCGTCCTGATTCCTTCGCTACTTTATAGTTACGTGTAAAACACCTCGGCTACATTAAATATGTTACCAATATTGGTAACAACATTGCCTGGCTTGTCTTTCAGCACGCGTCAAAACAGGGCAAAAAATTGGCACAACGACAAACCATTACAGGAAAAAAAAGCAAAAGTCAAAACAACACGCCGAATAGAACGGCAGAGAGACAAATTTACGCAGAGAAAAACAGCACGACGGAAGAAGAGAGCAGGGAAAAAGCAGCAAGACGACAAAACAGCAAATTGAAATACGGTGCAGCGCTGCTGAAAGAGTGAACAATCATAGCCACAAACGAACGGGAAATCACAACACATATGGTAGCGACCTTTGGAGTTAGCGAGTGCTCGGTTCAAAGCATCAATTCTGCCGGTTGACGGTCATGGTGCTGAATTATGAAAAATATGCCCAACGTAGGGCTCTGGGTGTACCAAAGTTTCTTCTTCTTCAAAACTCTCGCTGTCGGCAATATGAATCTCTATCAGTTTTGTTGGATTAAGCTTCATGGCAATAATACACTGAAAATATCCAGTATGCGATGCTTACTTTTAACGATGGCAGGATTGCTCAAGCCAACATTTTCATGTTGTTTGGTGTTTAACTCGGGCGCTGCACAGTGGTTGTCTTCGGCTTTCCGGCGGTGATTGCACTTTGAGAAATGGGCTACACAGCTGACCTGTAAACTCATACATCATCGTGCATTTGTTGAGTGTAATTTTATACTGAAGTACCTTTTTTTCAATTCGAAGAGAATAATCACAAACATAAAATTGCGTGACATTTCAGCAAAGTTACTTTTTCGCTTAAAAGCCAGTTTGATTAAAATATCTATTTTCGATAAATTTGACCCTTTTGCTCAGTGACCACAAGGAAACTCCTAACAAACGCACACCTAACCTAACAAAGTTAAACACAGGTATAAGTCTACTGAAACAGTGTTGTAGAAAAAATGCAGGGAATTTCGTTAAACAGGATGTTTATTGCCCGATCTGGCTTCAAGATTGACAGGGTCCAGCAAAACAAAAAACAAAATTACCAAGGCACTTAATACCCTGTCACACGGGACTTCTTCACGGCCTTTACCGTAAAGTTCTCTTAATGTACTAAAGGAGGAAAACCGAAAAGGAGCAGCGGCGCTGCTACACGGCAAATCCAAAGGAGCTAGAACGCGGCCTCCGTGAATGCCAAAAGTCACCGCTGTGTGTGAAGCGGCGCTAGTAACATTATGAAATTAAAGCAGACTGTAGCACTTCAGCTGAGAGGATAAGAGTGCTTTCGTGTATGTTTGAAAAAGTAGCTATCACGAAATTAAACGAGCGTTCTGACGGTGAGAAACAGATATCTTGAAACAAAAGTTTCTTTTTTTTTTCATCGTTCCTGGTCCGACCACGGTAGGCGCACTTTTCCGTTCGGCTCCTCGTTGTGTGCGAGAAGCCTGCTTCGTTGCTATGTCCTTATGCGTATTTCAAAGAAATTAAGTTGTGCTTGGTTAGCGTGCTGCCGTAATCATGAGCGACGAACCGCAAGACGTTAGAACGAATTGTGTAACTTCCATGAAGAGCAAACGAAGAAAAAACAGCAAAGCGAGAAGCGCAAGCACGTGTGTGTCGATGCTGCTGCTGAAAATCGTTCAAGGCCTTTCTTAGCAGTGTAGATGTCTTAAGTCATCCTCCTCTACGGTTAAGTGCACTGTAACGCAAAATTAACCATTAATTAAGATAAATTAGATATTTTTTACGTTTTCAAAACTAAATATTGCGTCAATTTTTTATCTTTGAGCTCGCAAGCTGGCGCTGCCGTCTGGGTTGCTCCTTTAAGCAACTTTAAGGCCACTGACGGCTGCCTTTGCGGCTACGGACCTTTTTGGCAAAGGTCTCGACGCTTTGCCGTGTATATGCGCGTCAGGCGCTTTTGGGGCAAAGGACCTTAATTCCTAAGGCCTTACACGTGCCCGTGTGACAAGGGTATAAGTGTGCTTACGCAAAGGAATGCGAAAGCATGGAACTTTCTAGAACGCTGCTTTTTCCCACGACGCCAGTAAGTGTTCTTTTTTATTTCTCATTTTTAATTTTTGTACTTGATTTGTTTTTGTTTTATATTTGAATTCTAGGTGCTATTTCGACGTCCGTTTCTGCGTTGACATCCAGATGCTATGTCGACGTCCATGATTATTGTGACATCCACGTGTAGTTTTGATGTTTAATTAATTATTATAATTCATCAACCAAATTTTTCCCATAGCAAGATCTCATCACGCACAATCTAACACAATCAAATTTTTGCACATTTATCTTTGCAGAACGACGGAACCTGTGGAGAGAGTTTTGCTGACACGAAACATGGTGCTATTGGGACGTCAAAGTGTAATTTCTCGTTCTATTAGTTAACTGATTACAATTCATCAATCAAACAATTTTTTTTTACACAGGAAGATCTCACACGCACTATCTAACACAATCAAAGTTTTTCGCATTTATCTACATGGGATGACAAAACAATGCGCAGAAGTCTTTACTGACGCGATATATACATGTAATGCTTTCTCATTAAAACTAAGATAATCGAATTGGTAATATACTATGTTTTGCTGCAGTAAAGACAGCAAGAAAAGCTAGCAAGAACCATAGCTAGGAAAAAAGGAAACAAACTATTCAGGACATTTCATCGCAAAGCAGATGCCCGGGCCATTTTTTCTCTCAGTTGCCCAGATTCTGCTTATATAATAAAGAAGAAATTAGATCATTGAAGCCAAGCAAGCAAGAACTACACAACCACTAATTCTTTCATATGCACCGTTCAAGCAACACTGTTCCTCATTGAATGAGCCAGCTCTGTTCTTACTGAACCAGCGCAAAGAACAATCGCTTTCTCCAAACGTCGCAGCCGTATGTGTTGTGACTTACCATTCGTTTAAAGCTATGACTGTTCACCCCTGCAGCAGTTCTCCACCGCACTCCAATGCGCTGTTTTGTCGTCGTGCTGTTTTTTCCCCGTGTTCTTCTGTCATCGTGCTGCTTTTCGCTGTGCTGTTTTGTCCGGCGTACTTGTTTGACGATTGCTGTTTTTCTCTGTGCTGTTTTGTCGGTGTGGTGTTTTTTGTGCGCTTTTTTGACGCATGCTGCTGGCACGTGTTCTTTGGTGTCCCCAACAAAGTTTCGGGGCGAGCGTTCCTGTTGCGTCGTGGTGGCAATCCTTTCATCCTTTCCTATCTTTTCCTGTGGCTGTCGAGACAAGTGCGCCCGTGTCGACAGCATGAGCGCTTTGCCAAATGGCAGCCCCATGAAGAATGGCATGGTTTTGAAGGCCAAGTGAGGCTGCTCTCACTTTTGCTCACGATGGTGCTTTGTGACCGTTGAAATGTTATATTCAGGTCTAGCTAACGGTTGCAGATTGCTTCCCGGCAGTCTCGGCCATACTTAGATGAAGACCAAATATGAAACCACTAAAGAACTCAAAATTATGTGCATGTCCGAGAGCACAAATTTGGGTAACTTATAAAAAGGACTCTACTATAGCAATATTGTAGACACGTTCTCTTGAATCGTAGGCGAAAACTGAATAATGATAGCGCTGGTGTGAACTGTCCGAATCTGAAGTCAAGTCCATAGTCAAGTATTGTCGCCGTTCCGTAGGACTTCCCCACTGATCTCCACTAGGGGGCTGGATGTCGCATCGGGCGCCCGAAAGTGAAGTCACCGGAAGTTGGGCAGCATCTCCCGGAAGTCAGCATTTGGCAGAGCATGAAATCGGACCTCTGCACGGTTTTTCTGTTTTAGTTTTCTTTTTCCACTTAGCACATTGTCTTTTCGACGTTCTCGTCTTTTTTGATGACAATGCCTACCTGTTGCGCCGTCAACTGCATGAGGAGAGCAGCAAAGTCCTCGGGAAAGACAATTCAAAAATAAGGGTCTATTGCATCGCTATGGGGCGACACTAGCAGACGACAAAACATCGCTACACACAGTACGTACGGAGCCACGTGTACTTAGCTCCTAGTCGTATCGTTGCGCTTACATCGGCAACTCTGCTCTTTGTTGTGATGCACGTTGTCGCGCTCTAAGCCCAAGTTGAAATCTAAAGTCTGACGAAAACTCGTCTGGTCGGGTAGAAGATTCATGTATGAAGAAAAAGGAACGCCGACCAAAAGGTTGTTGTTTAAAACGAAGACGTTTCGGCTTCCGTATTTTCGGCTTCCATACCGAAGCATTGATCACTGGGCGGAAAGCCCAAAGCACAAAGCTTAAGTGCGTCGCAGTAATCGCCCCAAGCATCTCGCGTACGTAGGCGGGAGATTGCCTGCGTTGTGGTTAAGGGTTTTGTCTGTTGCTTGGATTATCAGGGATTCCAGATATCGACGTGACAGCCAATTCTTTTCTCTTGCGATGACTGATGCTTCTTCCCAAGCTATATTGTGCGTCGCGGCTTCCACGTGTTCCGCAAGTGCATTAGATGTAATCTTTTTGTTCCTGACGTCGTTCTTGTGGTCCCTCAATCGCCTTTCAAAATTCCCGCTCTCGCCGATATAGCAGTAGTCACAGTCTGCGCAGGGAATCTTATAGATGACGCCAGGAAACTTCTCTTTCTTTATCTTGTCTTTGGCGGCCACCAGCTCATGCCTCAGCTTGCACGCAGGAACGTGAGTGACGTGCACACCGTAAGTGCACAGAACGCGAGCCAAAGACTCGCTCACGCCCGGCACATATGGGACAGCGGCTCGAGCTCGGCAAGGAGGACCAACTGGTTCTGATGGGTGAGAAGACCGTTGAAGAGCAGAATCCATGAAGTGCTTGGGGTAGCCGCATTCAATCAATTCTCGGCGCATTTGGCGTAGGTCAGCAGCCCGATCTTCTGGCCTTGGGCAGATGTTTTTGGCACGTCGGACGAGGGAAGCCACGACGGAGCGTTTGTGGCAAACCGGGTGGACAGAATTAAAATGAAGATACTGGCCTGTGTGGGTTTCTTTTCTATAAACTTTGAAAGAAAGGCGGTTTCCACGGCGTTCCACCAAAACGTCCAGAAAAGTAAGACGGCGGGCAGCCTCCTCCTCTACAGTGAATTGAATGGAATCTTCCATGCTATTCATGTGATCTGTGAAAGGATTAACGCATTCTTTTTGATAATACAGAAACAATCGTCGACGTAACGCACAAAAACCTTTGGGCGCGGTTCGAAGGTAGCCAGTGCGCGAGCTTCTATTGCTTCCATGGTAAGGTTTGCGGTTGTCACCGATATAGATGCGCCCATAGCAGTGCCATGAACTTGTCTATAGACTGTACCCCGGAAAACAAAATAAGTGTTCTCAAGGCATAACTGCAACAGCTTCAGAAGATCCGATGCTTCGATAGGGGTTCTTTCACACAATCCATCGTCACTCTGCAGCGCTGAGTGGCACACCTCCACAGCCAGATCCACGGGTACGCTGGTGAACAGCGATTTCATATCAAAGGACACCATGAGCTCGTTGTCCTCCACCGTGACATCAGGTACTTTTCCAATAAAATCGAAAGAGTCACGTATGAAAGTCGAGCCCTTTCCAACGTGTGGCGCAAAAACCTTGTGTATGTAGCCCGACAAGCGGTATAAGGGCGACCGTGTAAAGTCAACTATTGGTCGCATGGGGCTTATGGATCTTCTGGAGACCATACAAGGCGGGAGCTGACCCATTGTGGCTGAGGAGATTGAAATAAAGTGACTTGTGGTCCGGTGGAAGAAATCGGAAGACGTCAGTCAAAAGAATCTACAAGTTTCTTACTACCTTGAGCGTAGGGCCCCGCTTCAGCGGCAAGTACATACTGTCGTCCTGCAGAAGGCCAGTCATTTTCTCAACGTAGTCGTTGCTGTCCAAGATGACGATAGCGTTGACTTTGTCAGCGGGAAGTACAATAATGTCCGTGTTTTTACGCAGGCTTTTGATGGCATCACGCTCCTCGGAAAGAAGGGGGGTCGGAGGATGTCGCGGACGCTTGGCAAGGATGCTGACTGCACGAGTTCGGGCCTCATCTCGGCGGTTGTTATCTACTTGACCTATAGCGCGTTCGACAGCAGAGACATTTTTTCTTGCGTCCTGCGCAGGTCTCGTGTTCAAGTTCAACCCGAGATTATGTACGGCGAGTTCTGCTCGAGTAGGCCTGTAAGAAGACAGGTTGTGGACTGTCGAAGTGGACGGGCCAGGCGCAAACACTTTTTCGCGAGGCAACAGCCTTGATAACTTCTTTTGGTGGGAAAACTCTCGTTGGCGGGACTGGAGGCTCACCTTGTAGTTAGCATGTAACTGGATGCTGGCGAAGTCGTCCGGACACTGGTGCTCGAGGCAGCGACGAGCAAAGAAGTCTTCGTTCTGCAGGTGCCTGATAGAGGCTTTACAATCTAGGATCCTGGCTTGAAGCAGTTGCCGTTCCGCTCCTGATACCACGCTGTGGCCAAAGGCCGTGTCAAAAGGTCGCAGCAGACGGAGGGATCACGGAATGAGGCTTCTAGCCTTGCATATGAGGTTAAAATCCAGATGGGCTTTGAAAGCAGAGAGTCGCAAGGATAGCGAAACGCACTGGCGCACTTGAGTGATGAAAGGTTGGCTATACGACCGTCGTAGCGTAATGAAATCTAAAGTCGGACGAAAACTCGGCTGGTCGGGTAGAAGATTCATGTATGAAGAAAAAGGAACGCCGACCAAAAGGTTGTTGTTTAAAACGAAGACGTTTCGGCTTCCATACGGAAGCTTTGATCACTGGGCGGAAAGCCAAAAGCACAAAGCTTAAGTGCGTCGCAGTAATCGCCCCAAGCATCTTGCGTGCGTAGGCGGGAGATTACCTGCTTGTGGTTAATGGTTTTGTCTGTTGCTTGGATTATGAGGGATTCCAGATATCGACGTGACAGCCAATTCTTTTCTCTTGCGAAGACTGATGCTTCTTCCCAAGCTATATTGTGCGTCGCGGCTTCCACGTGTTCCGCAAGTGCATTAGATACAATCTTTTTGTTCCTGACGTCGTTCTTGTGGACCCTCAATCGCCTTTCGAAATTCCCGCTCTCGCCGATATAGCAGTAGTCGCAGTCTGCGCAAGAAATCTTATAGATGACGCCAGGAAACTTCTCTTCCTTTATCTTGTCTTTGGCGGCCACCAGCTCATGCCTCAGCTTGCACGCTGGAACGTGAGCGACGTGCACACCGTAAGTGCGCACGTAAGTGCGCCTCTCGTTGGAAAGGGCTCGACTTTCATACGTGACTCTTTCGATTTTATTGAAAAAGTACGTGATGTCACGGTAGAGGACGACGAGGTCATGGTGTCCTTTGATGTGAAATCGCGGTTCATCAACGTACCCGTGGGTCTGGCTGTGGAGGTGTGCCGCTCAGCGCAGCAGAATGACGACGCATTGTGTAAAAGAACCCCTATCGAAGCATCGGATATTCTGAAGCTGTTGCAGTTCTGCCTTGAGAACACTTATTATGTTTTCCGGGGTACAGTCTATAGACAAGTTCATGGCACTGCTATGGGCGCATCAATATCGGTGACAACCGCAAACCTTACCATGGAAGCAATAGAAGCTCGCGCACTGGCTACCTTCATACCGCGCCCAAAGGTTTTTGTGCATTACGTAGACAAGTGTTTCTGTATTATTAAAAAGAATGCGTTAGGTCCTTTCACAGATCACATCAATAGCATGGAAGATTCTATTCAATTCACTGTAGAGGAGAAGGCTGCACGCCGTCTTCCTTTTCTGGACGTTTTGGTGGAACGCCGTGGAAACCGCCTTTCTTTCAATGTTTATAGAAAAGAAAACCACACAGGTCGGTATCTTCATCTTAATTCTGTCCACCCGGTTCGCCACAAACGCTCCGTCGTGGCTTCCCTCGTCCGACGTGCCAAAAACATCTGCCCAAGGCCAGAAGATCGGGCTGCTGACCTACGCCAAGTGCTCCGAGAATTGAGTGAATGCGGCTACCCCAAGCACTTCGTGGATTCTGTACTTCAACGGTCTTCACGCCCATCAGAACCAGTTGGTCCTCCTTGCCGAGCCCGAGCCGCTATCCCATATGTGCCGGGCGTGAGCGAGTCTGGCTCGCGTTCTGTGCACTTACGGTGTGCACGTCGCTCACGTTCCTGCGTGCAAGCTGAGGCATGAGCTGGTGGCCGCCAAAGACAAGATAAAGAAAGAGAAGTTTCCTGGCGTCATCTATAAGATTCCCTGCGCAGACTGCGACTACTGCCTTATCGGCGAGAGCGGGAATTTCGAAAGGCGATTGAGGGACCACAAGAACGACGTCAGGAACAAAAAGATTGCACCTAATGCACTTGCGGAAGACGTGGAAGCCGCGACGCACAATATAGCTTGGGAAGAAGCATCAGTCATCGCAACAGAAAAGAATTGGCGGTCACGTCGATATCTGGAATCCCTGATAATCCAAACAACAGACAAAACCCTTAACCACAACGCAGGCAATCTCCCGCCTATGTACGCAAGATGATTGGGGCGATTACTGCGACGCACCTAAGCTTTGTGCTTTGGGCTTTCCGCCCAGTGATCAAGGCTTCCGTATGGAAGCCGAAACGTCTTCGTTTTAAACAACAACCTTTTGGTCGGCGTTCCTTTTTCCTCATACCTAAGCCCAAGTTATACCATCAATGAGGGATAAATTTAAGAAAGAATAGGTGGAAAGCTTCATTAGGCATCCGACTTTGCAGTGACCATTTTACCGAATTATGTTTAGACAGAACCGGATCGAGGGCGAGGCCACAAAGTGGTCAGGTGCCGTCGGTGTTCTGCTGGTTCACATTAGCGCGTCCAAAAGATATATAGTACTGCTTTTTCGACGGAGCGTATCAAGTACCGTTTCGTATTGTAGCAAATTATGCCTGAGTGGGCTGTTATTCGTGATGCTTGGTGCAGTAATTGACTTCTAACAGCGCCTGTTACATGCGCTGCAGCATTCGTCTTTCTCGTCAGTCGTTTCTCTCGCGCTGTGTACATGGAACATGGCTGTTCTATTGAGTTGGATTAAAAACACGTCTGGAAAGTAAATGACACCTTAAAGCGATAAACATCAGCTGCCGTCGATGAGAAGAGACAGCGTCCTCCACCAAACCGAAACAGACATCGGCAGTTTGATTGTCAGGATATCCGTGCCATTGCATTTTCTTTGCTACACAAAAATGTGTTTTTAAGATGGCCTAGACTGATCGTTATTCCACTACTTCTCCTAATTACACTCGGAAGACAAGAACCAGATCAGAAAATAGTGTTTAATGCACGTACCCCTTTGCCGCGGCATGGTGAGACCTGCATGCCTGTTTTCTTCGGTGTCTCTGAAATTACAGGGTTCCCCAAGCAATGCACACATTTCTCGCGTTGAGCTTGCTTATTCCTTTGATATTACAGAAGACGTTACACGAAAACAACGCGAAAAACTGAGAACGAAAGGGCGAAAGATGCGACTTTTTGCATTGAAATACACAGCAGACACCGAACTTCCGGGACATGCCCCCGAACCTCCGGTGGCTTCACTTGCGCCCACTTCGGAAAGCGGGAATGCGGCATCCAGCCACCTAGTAGAGATCGGTGGACTTCCCATATACAATTTTACATATTCTCAATCTGTTTTCTTTGTTATTTTCGGTTATACTAACCGGATACTCCACACACTCAGATATTGCGCTCTACCCAAGCTGAACATGCGTTAAGAAATGTGGGGACAGCAAGAACGCGGACATGGAATGCGCGCAAGGTAAAATGACGGGCCTCTCTACTTATGCATGAACGCAACAGCAACTGCTGCGAAGTTCTGAATAAACCTCGGTGCGGAAAGAGACACATTTGGCAGGTTTCTGCCAGTAGCAGCGCTGGTTAATGGGGGGGGGGGGGATAAGGGGGCTGACGCCCAGGGCCTCACCTCGGACAGTAGGAGAAGGGGGCTCATTTATTCTAACCTGCTTAGTATATGGAGCCATAGGCAACCGATCTTCGAGTGACACGTATGAATAATAATAATAATAATAATTGGTTTGGGGGGGAAAGGAAATGGCGCAGTATCTGTCTCATATATCGTTGGACACCTACACGTATGAAGCGAGAAAACGAGAACGAGTAGACCGCCCCCCCCCCCCGCCTAATGTCACATCATGCGTTTAGCTTGATTATTTGGAGAGAGCTTGTCGAGCTGCAAAAACAGGAATCCCCCGCCACCCCGGAGGGGCCCTCTTTCTTTCAAAGCGAGGTGCGTTTCCTTGCAAGAGTTTTCGTGGTTTCCTGTCAGTCCGTCTGTCCAGTGCTGTCTGGTGAGGAGGGGCAAAGGGAAAACACCTAAAACATGTAATGTGCGATGAGGACCTAAATCTTCCTTGCCCTTCGTCACCAACACGCCACCCTCCACCTCTCAATAAGTTCCGCCGCTGTCCTTCTCATAGAAAGGATGTGCTGCAGTACCCAACTGTGCCTACCAGTCGACTTTTCTTTACCGTGATGGTAATTAGGGCGGGGTAGGATGAGTCCGATAGCAGACGATGATGAGTCTGATGGCAGAGGCTAGGCAGGAAAGGAAAGAAGACGTCACACGTACTTTTGTCCGCATGCCGTGGGGCATGGAATGTTCGCTGTTCGGGCTAGGGTTGTGGAAGAGTGAAGGGAGAAGTTGGAGAGCTGAACACAAAGGCCTGTCTCCAAGGCCCATTCCTGCCTAGTGGCTACGCACCCTCGCGCGCGCTCGACGGAAAAAGCATGTCTGACTGGCCGCCGAACTTTCCAGAAATAACTAGAAAAGGATGACTCAGAGGCGACGGAGGGCGCGCAACTTCACCCTCGCTGGGAGTCGCCCTCTCCCCTTCGTTCTCGCGCTCGGCGTCGACGGGGCGAAAGAAAAATAGGGAACCTCCCAGAACAGACGATTTCTCCTATTTAATAGGAAGACGAGACCGGAACGGGAGAAGGAGTGAGTTTGTACGGAGAAGGAGGGAATTGGTAGAAGGACCTCTATGCGTATGTGAACGCCTGCTTTGGCGCTAGTAACAGACAGACGCGGAGCGCGTCTATGAAAAGAAGTTGATCGCGGCCTGCGATTCAGCCCCAAGCCGCCGGTTAAGCTTGCATAAGCCCGCCCGCTGAGGAGCTCCCGTGAACAATTACGAAACATTCTTGCGAAAATGCTCGGTCGGAAGCATCAAAGTGGTGCGTCTAAACGAAAGGCGAAGTTAGAAAGGGAAGAGCGTGAAAAGAAGCAACCAAACTTGACAAAGTACCTACTGAATGGAGCTTCCGCGGAGCAGTACGATCGCTCTAACCAGAGTCTGTGTCAAACTTCCAATAGTACCGACTGTGCTTCTGTGGAGGACTTGCCAACTCCATCACCCCGGTTTCCTGGCAAGAAGCCAGGTTTGACTCATCTTGGTTGTCAGGATCCTGTGAAAACAGTGCCAACCTTGGTCGTCCACATTTCTGAGCAACCGACTCTAACCGAGCCCTGTCCTGTTCCTGAGTCAGCAACGCCTACGCTACTAGGCCGGACCCCTGCCACAGAGCTCCAGGTGTCCGGTCCGCGACGCCAGATTTCTACTACTGCTGATCAACAGGTGCCAAACCTCCCCGATGAGCCTCCTTCTACTGACGAGCGCCAGGAAACAACACTCGAAGAACCGATTAACTTGTTTCCTATTAGTTTGGCTTCAAATAACCATTTCCCACACACAAAGTGTGCCTCGGGAGGAAGAATGAGACGGCTTCTCTTTGCGGCAACAAATAAATACTGACACCCCCGCAGCAAGAGGTACGTCGCGAGATTCTCCGATGTGATCCTGCTAAGTGGCCGGACGTTATTGCAGACAGCTTTCGGAGTGTATGCCTTGAGAAAGGGCCATTGTACTTTCAAAATCGGGCGGAAAATTTTCCGTCTTCCGAAAGGCAATACAAAACACAGAAACGCTATATGTCGCCTCATCTTATCGTGCGAAAGGTTGTAAATGGGGAGGTGTACGAGCGACACCGGTTAATGTACTGAGTCCAAAGGTTCCGTTTACTGTTTCATGTGCGAACTATTTTCGATTTCAAGCAACCCCAGTGCTTTCACCACGCACGGCTTTTCTGGTTGGAAAAGAGCAGAATAAATAATAGTAATAGTAATTGGTTTCTGGGGAAAGGAAATGGCGCAATATCTGTCTCATGTATCGTTGGACACCTGAACCGCGCAGTAAGGGAAGGGATAGAGGAGGGAGGAAAAGAAGAAAGGAAGAAAGAGGTGCCGTATACGAGGGCTCCGGAATAATTTCGTCCACCTGCGGATCTTTACCGTGCATTGACATAGCACAGCACACAGGCGGCTTAGTGTTGAATGTTCAAAAAATTTGGCTGTGGTTTAGCTCTGGTTAACCCTAGTTGAATATCGAAAGCTTCGTTTCCTCGGCACGTCGTCTACGCAGCGTTCATTCCGACGCTTTCGACAACTCAAACCGGTCTCTTCCGCAGTTGAAGAGTCACTCCGGGGGTTGTTGCACGACTTCTAGCCACATCTTCGTTACGACCCTTCTGGAGTCGTGCGGCGCGTTCCTCTGGCGTCTCTTGAGTACGTTGTGTATTCCTCGCTTCTTTTTGTCGTTGTTGCGTCTCTTTCGCGTTCTCCGTAACGACCACAATACACTGTTGCTGCTGCTAGGAAGAAAAGTGCGCGGGCCTGCCTACCGGCTCAAATCGAGCCACGCTCGCTGCCGCCTGCTGAAACCAGGAGAGTTAAATGATAGGAGAGCAAAGATAGAAAAGGCGCGCGCTAATATGCCCTGGGCCTATCCCGCTTCCAGCAAGTTTTGTTGTTTTTCTTATAATACTATTAATTAATAGGGAAAGGAGGCTTGCATGCGCATTATCTCAGGGCCCCCATTTTTCTTAATCCGTCCCAGGCCTGCATGGCAGGTGATCTCTACGTGTTTTTTTAATTGGTTTTTGGGGAAAGGAAATGGCGCAGTATGTCTCATATATCGTTGGACACCTGAACCGCGCCGTAAGGGAAGGGATAAGGGAGGAAGTGAAAGAAGAAAGGAAGAAGGAGGTGCCGTAGTAAAGGGCTCCGGAATAATTTCGACCACCTGGGGATCTTTAACGTGCACTGACATCGCACAGTACATGGGCGCCTTAGCGTTTTTCCTCCATAAAAACGCAGCCGCCGCGGTCGGGTCTAGGCGTTAAATATTTTTTTCAGTGTGCCAATTCTATACAGCAGGAGCCCATATAAAACGTTTTACCTAATTGAAGAGTATCATTTATACTTTTTTATGTTGGTAGGAGTTTGCTCTAATTTATGTCTTAAAAGGAAAGCTTCCCGAACGCCTCCGAGTGAATATTAGAAGCATCAGTGCTCCAATGCAGTTGGTTTGAAAGTGTTACTGTTGTTTAGTTATAATCGGTGCCCCCACACTAATTGCTGTTCTGAAGGCACAACACATCTGAGCTTACGTTTTTCTTCCATGTAATATTGCGTAGTCAGGCACGAGCACACGGCATATAATGGTCGACTGCATAGCGACTTGCGAGAAACAGATTTTTCACGTACTCTTCTCCCTAAATGTGTGCTAACGGCTGCCCTAACCGCGTCGTGGACGTCTTTCTTGCATGCCGTCGACGAAGTGCACATGAGAGTTGATTGCGACGACTTAAGCACAGCTGGTACAGTCGGAAGCACTTGTAACCCTGCAAGCAGGAAGATCACGGAGCGCATCTCATTACCCAGCGGGAGGTCCCCAAAGTCCGCATGCACGCATTGCATTGCCCACGCTGAAGTGCGGTTCTTAGAAGGTACTGGCTGGCCTTGCTTCCCGTGGCCATAGAGGAGAGCTGTGTCAGACGAGTTCGCGGGACTGACCTTTCAACCATCAATCACGGCCTCAAGGCAGCTGGCAAGAAAGTCGACAATGACCTCCGGCCAGGGGGATTTACTCTATATGCATACGCTACTAAAATTGTCAAAACACGAAGAAAAACCAATAGAGACCACTGCGGATATTACAATTTGATAGAGTGCCGGCTGACGCGAAAGCCAAACCTTTTCATCCAGCATTTCAACAATGTCAGCATTTCCGATTCGGAAAACGATGATCAGCTCCCTTTCTTGACATTGTAAAGAAAAGGTCATTTTTAACTGCATTAGAGCGTGTGGTTCCACGCAATTCTATAATCAAGCGTTGCGAGAATAATGAAACAAATGAAATCGACTGCACACACTGCGTGGCCCGATACAACCTTATCCTCCAATATGCGAAAGGTAGCTCCGAAGAGAAGCCTCACCTCTCCTCTTTCTCGTATTTTCTGGTGCTAATTAACAGATCGACAAGGACAACGGCTATAGCAAAAAGTAGCACGAGGATACAGCTGCCAATTTCACCCTACGCATTCTCTGCAATACCAAGTGGTTCTGAGAGAATGGCATTCGCCACATCACAAGGTATTGGAGTGCGTTGGTGGCCTGTTGCAATAAGTTCTAGCCCAATACAGTGAATATGCCCTAGCACCAAAAAGAAACAATGAATAATGTACACTTCAATTTGCAAGACAAATTTAACCATGCTTCTGACTCGCGCGGACACTGGCATCCGGCTGTCTGCTCTTCATGATGGACTCACACTAAACCCAAACCCATCCAAAAGATGCCCAGATGGGCACAAAGTCTCAAGTACTCTAGTGCATTCTCTGTTGGGAATTCACTTTTTTCCTTGGAAAGGACATGTATAATGTATGCCCGGTAAGAAGTATTTTTACTGGGCTCAATGGGAATATTTACCACTTTCTTCGTGGAAATGGCACGGGGTGCTCAGGGAACGTATGTCATGCTCACAGGGAGATTTTAAGAAGTCTCTGGAAATGAATTTTACAACCCTTCACACCTTAATGAGGAAATGAACGAAAGATTTTTTACTGATTTACGAACGCAGATTTTTCTGTCCAGTGCTTTCGATGGAGCTTCTCTTGAACCTGCTGCACTCCGGGTCCTTTGAAGAAGAGCTGAAGTGATAAGCAAAATTTTTATCTGTAGAAAGACGGAGGGAACACTGGGCGAGTAAAAACAAGCCACCTTTTATACGCAAAGCCTTATCATTTCGAGCGTACAGGAAGCTTGGAAAAACGTTAACATTATCATAACTGAAAAGTAGAGTTCAAGGATTTAAAAATTGCACTGCTCAGCTTACTCTTCGTTACCTGCAAGGTATTCTCAAGGATAATCGCTAACAGAATCAGGAAACCCTTAGGCTTCAATCAACCAAATGATCAGGCGGGCTTTCGTCGTCGCAGCTGGCGGTAGAGAGTCGAATACAAGATTCGACTGGTCACGAATGCGTTCGCCAGCCGCAAGGCGTCTTTGCATCGTAACCCACCGCGCATGTTCGAAACCCGGCGGACCATGCGGCCCACCTGGTCCCCCACCTGCCGGCGCTTGGCGAGTGTTGTGTCGCAGCGTCGTTGGTTGTGTATGAAGAGTCCGAGGACTCTGATTTCCATGGATTCGTAAATGGGACCGCTTTGCAAGGAAAGATTGATTTGTGTCGAGCATGTGCACGAGGTGCGCAGATGCACGAATTCCGATTTCTGCGAGAAGCATTGCAGACCCCAGTCTACGGCACAGCGGTCCGCTATGATGGCGGCGGTTGCAGGTTGGTCTCTATGTCCCCTAAGCGTTCATGCGTAGTCCAGAGGGTAATGTCGTCGGCGTGCCGCGCGTGCTGGACCTCATCAACCGCACCCAGCAGGGCAGGTAGGCGCATCATGCCTATGTTGAATAGCAGAGGGGACAGCACCGCGCCTTGTGGAGTCCCCCTTGTGCCGAGCAGGAAAGGTCCATGCTCTTCGCTCGGTATTCTGATGTAGGACAGTCTGTCCGTGAGAAATTGTTTCACGTGGTTAAAAGTATTGGTGCCGCAGTGAGTTTGCCTCAAGTGTGTGAGTATGACCTTGCGAGTTACGTTGTCGAACGCTCCTTTCAGGTCGAGCGCGAGGAAAATTTTCTCGTTTTGGCAGGGGGGGGGGGGGGGTTGTGATGCGGCTCAAGATTTCGCGGTCGATTTGGAGCAGGACATCCTGTGCGGATCTGTGTGGGCGAAATCCGAACATGGTGTCCGCGAAGGTGTTGTGTTGTTCGAGGTATTCGGACAGCCGATCCCGCACCATCGTCGCCATCAATTTGCCCGCACACGAGGTGAGAGAGATGGGGCGGAGGTTGTCCGTGTCGATCGGTTTCCTGGCCTTCGGGATGAAGGTGACAAGGGCCGTCTTCCAGTCAATGGGTAGGGGGTTTACCCCGTCCAGATCGCATTGATGTATTCTAGAAGGCACTGGTACGCTGAATCAGGAAGGTTCGCCAAAAGTTTGACGGCGACCTTGTCCCGGCCCGGCGCGTTGGCAGCAGCTTTGATGGACCGTGCGACATTGTGCTTTCTCATCGGGTGAGCATTTTGGCTTTTGCTATGGGATTCGCCAGGCGTCAGATTTTGAGGGAATAATCTTGAACCTGTGGGAATCGAGTGTTTGTCAATAGCGAGGGGTTAATCTCACGACTTTTTTTCAGGCAGCATAGCCAAAGTAGAAAAACCGTAGTCACGGACCTAATGAAATTGCCAAAGTCGGACAATCTTGGATGTGGGGAACTGTCGCTGGAAGTGCCGATCAAAATAACATAGCTTGAATTATGCAGAACCATTCATAAGCATGCCGAGGACAATGATCAGCTTGTAGATGGCGTGGAACGTGGTACAACTGGCTAAAGAGAAAGAGAACCCAGAGGAAAAGGCACGTAAAGAGAAAGCCGACCAGGAGGAAAACGCACGTAAGAAGGATGCTCGTCGGGAGCGAGAAAGGAGAAGGAACGCTATAAATGCGAAGCTGAGAAAGAAGAATGGAAATTAAAGCAATTGGAGTTTGAACTTGAGATGCGACGAGGCGCAGTCCATAATGAAGGATGCGGAACTTCGACAAAACAAGGCCAAGAAAAAGCACAGTTCTTAAGCGGCCGGATGCGCTTTAATGGTAGAGCGAGGGAGTCATCTAAGTGCGATGCGGCTTCTGTCGATACAAAACCCGCTAAGAATCAGACTGTCGCAGAGTGTAAAGATCTCAAAGCTGCGAATGCGAAACAGTCGCGTAATCGGCACGAGTGTTAACAAAGCACGAACACACTAGCGAAAGGTTTCGAAAAGCGGTCTCTGTAGACCACTGCTAGCAGGCTCGACGTGAAGCCAGGATAAAGGGACTAATGCAAGTATCTCGTCGGAACGAAGGTGGAGCGAGAAGGAGAGTACCTGACACTAGATCGTAAGGAAAAGGCCCGCGAAACCGTTGCCGAGCCTAGTCAGCGCGTTGACATAAAACAGGAATCAACTCAAACGTGTGACCGGCAAAGAGGCAAAGCCGGGAAAGGAAAACACCCCACCCGCCAGCCTAAGGATAAGGCACGCCAGACAGTGGCCGAGTCGGATCAGCGCGACCCCACGAGAAAGAAGCTTTCCAGGCTTCCAAGCGGCATGGGCTTAAAAAAGAAAATACAGAGGTGCGCGAATCCACAGGTGCCGAAGGCAAAAATTGAAGGTAGCCTTGAAAGGTGTGCACAATACAGGGCGGAACAGGGCCACCTCAGGTATGTTACAAAGATGCAGCCAGGCGAGCTCAAAGGCAGGCAGGAACATGCTCAAACGCAACAGTACAATCCTGAGAGGTATGAGTCGCATAACCCAGAGGCAGTGAAACGTCCGCCGATCGACTGCGTGAAGTCAGTGCGCAGCTGCGACGCGAACGAGATTGTTGTTCGTCAATCCGGAGAGAAGTGTACCATTAGTGGGTATGGGAAACCTAAGGAATTGGTTGTTCATCCCGATGTGCACGCGGGAGGCTCGCAGTTAAGAGAAGGGTGCGCCATGGCCGGAGCAGAAAGAAATGGAAGGCTCTTGTTTTGAGTTAGCAGTTATAACTGTTATTGAAGTACAGAAAAATGGAGTTGTTTAACAGCCTAAAGAAAAGAACCGCGCTGCGTGTTAGAGAGTAGATTCTGATCATACGACGCATGCGGGTAGGTCACACAGCAAATCCCCCAAAAATGCCAGAAAATGGTCTTCCAAGGGTGAATGTGGCGGCAAGCCCACAAAAAGACCGCGAAGAGCAAAAGTAGCAGAGTCGTGTTTTCTTAAGACAAGAGCAGTCAGCATGAGAGGGAGTTGCCCTGATAGAAATAGAGCATCCACTTGTCGGA
Organism: Amblyomma americanum; assembly: GCA_030143305.2. Lineage (NCBI taxonomy): Eukaryota > Metazoa > Arthropoda > Arachnida > Ixodida > Ixodidae > Amblyomma > Amblyomma americanum. The sequence goes on from JARKHS020022515.1 coordinate 34,912, forward strand.
AGAGGAGACTAAAATAAAAGTAAAGAACACTGACTTCAGAGACACTCAAGCACGCGATCTCTGTAAAATGTGTGGGACGATCCTCCAGGCAAAAATGACGATGTCGAAATCCACACATGGCAAGCTTGTAATGCTAGCCTACGAAAAAAGGCACGGGAAACTCGTTTGCGTCTGGTGTGTCAGCAGACGGTTCAGAAGGGATACAGTACAGCTGTCTCATTGTGTGAAAGGGGAACAGGCAATCGTCTTGCCCGCATACATTTGTTGAGTTGTATTGTTCCGCACTGCAGGCGCTACCGAGAACTTCTCATTGTTTGGATGGGGCACAGAAACAGAGACAGGGGTCAAGTAATGAATAACGCGAGGGGTGTCTTTTTTCGTCGCGCCTCCACAGCTTGAGGGAGGTCACATTGACGCTACCCCGAAGGGCGGGACTGAAATGGGAATCTTTGAACACAAAAGAGATAGAACTTGTGCAATCGTTTTTTGTTGTGAGCATTTTGAACAAGTTGATTGTATTGCTTGAATACGCGAGGACAAGCTAGGGCTCAGTGACAGCGAACGTTTCCGCTTGGTCCTGGAAAGTAAATTGTTACGGCCAAGTGTTTAGATCACACTCGCATGTGTAGTGAACTGCCCTGTTAAGGCAGAATTTGATTTTTTGGGCAATTCATGGTAACTGACAATACAAGCTGTCTGCCGAGTGTATTTAAAGTGCCACTTTGCAAAGTGGTTTTAACAGTTGTTAGCTGATAATGTTCATAGAGCCAAACGGAAAGAAGCCGGCAGAGAATAGTGTACGGGAACGCGGCGCGAACAACATAGCGCAAAATATATCTGCTCATTTCAATGCAGTCTCAACTTCGAGATGACACGCTTCTCGGCAGTGTTTCTTCGGAAAGATTACGGTAAGTGCCAGTTGAAGAAAATTTTGAACTGCGACAGATTCATTTAGTTGGCAGGGGGTGCTGAGGTGGTCTAAGCTTTGCATCTTTCTAGGAAGTTTTAGTGATTGAAATGGAAGCTTTTAGAGACCTCTGCTTAATCGTGCTACGTCGCGGTTTGATATTAGTGGTTTTGGAGGTTGCTCGTAGCCTCGCTTTTGGCCACGACTACTGCTGTCAACTGGAAAGTTTTCTGTTCAAACTTTATCCTTACAACGCATTTGTATTGCATAAAAGCCTGGTGAATCTTTGGCGAATTCCAAACGGTTGCTTTTGGACCGCGTCCTGTCGCGGGGAACAGTCCACAGACGCCTTCATTTGTTGTTGGATGTTCGAGTTCGGATTATATTTCTTGAAGCCAGCTCTTCCGCATGCTTCCAGCCTCATCTCTTCCAGCCCAGTGGTCGTCAGCGCTGACTATTCGAGATATTTCAGGTCCCGGAGGAGCTGTTAAGATCAGCTAATTCGGATCCGAGAGGATTTTCGAGAATACCAACCTCAAAGTAGATGAGTCAGAGGGAAGACATGCGGCTGCGTGGATTCGCGGAAGCAGCGGCGACAATGGCGGCTCAAAGTGGCCGTGTCTACCTCGGCTCGCCGAACGGAGTGACGCTATTCATAGGTCACACTAGGCATAATTGAAAGATGGCTGCGACTTCGACATAGTTCCAGCGTTTCGGGCAACAGGCATGGAAGTGCAATCTGCGTGCCTTCATTTCCTACGAAGGCATCAACCTGCTCTCCGTGGCGTCATCGACACAACAGTGTTGGAGCACTGTTTTACTCATTCCATCGACCGAGCTATCCATTACCCGTTCCATCGACCGAGAGCATCAGCACCGCCAACTGCCGTCGGCGGTACTATCAGTGTCTTCATACGTTCACTTGGTTGAACGTAGTTCTCCGAACCTTATTCCCCTGTCAGGGATCTCGTAAATGCGATGGGAAATTAGGGGGTGCTGGTTTGTTATCGACACACTCCTATCTCGACTGTAAATATGTACAAATAAACCTACTGTAGGGTTTCTTTCTTTAAAGAGTCCGACACCTTCCTTCGGAGCCGGCCCCCGCGTTGCTGAACGAGCCAGTAGAGTCAAGGGTCCCACTTTCTCCAACAGGCCGCTATTCCAAACATTCACTTACAGATGGTAGTAGAGGTTTGTATCTTGTTTAGGAGCTTGGTGTGAACTGCAGATTTCGTATTACAGAGATGACTTCACTGTTTCAGACATCACCCGTGCCATTCCGGTCAAGACAAGTTTGAAATCACGCCGTCACTCTAGCAATATAAACTAACAATATGCAATGCTTTACAATTCGCCAAGACACCGGGACAACATTGAAAATGTGGTTCGCACTGAGAACCTCAAGCGGCTTCCTTAATAGCTAGGGTTCCAGCTATTGCAAACGGGTTCCGGGTCGAACGGGGGCACCAGTCAACTCTGAGCAGGTTGTTCGTGAGACCTTTAAGCTGTTTTGGGGTATATGTGAAACGGCGCCGTTATGCAACGGCCGGCGCAAACTTTATGACCCAGATTGTCAAAAGCGTTTTAAGAGCTCTAAGCCGTTCTAAGGAGCACACCGACAACAGTCTTTGGTTAGATAAGCGGGCTCCCGGTCCTTTCAGACGCGTAAATATTGTGAAATCAACTTCATGTAGCTAAGGCTAACGAGCTACCAATGAATAACCTCCATTTGAAGTGAGGCCAGGTTTATTCCGGCTTCAAAATGGAATGAAACCAGGCAATGCAGTTGTCAGTCAAAATTTATTCTGGTTTCAAACAGGAATAAAACCAGGCGATGCAGTTGTTATGCTAAATTTATTCTAGTTTCAAAAAGTAATGAAACCAGGTGTTAATTTTTGCACCTTGTCGCAATGATGAAAATATTTATTGTAATGCAGGTTGAGGATGAGGAGGATGGTGTCTTTAGTCTTGGACTCCAAAGTGACGATTCTCACGAAGGTAGTCCTGGCGCTGTTTCTGTCTTTGAGCTTGTTGCCTCCTCTGGACTCCTTCTTCTCCCTTCTACGGTGAGGCCGTTCCACGTGTTGGGGTTTTGGCCAGGTGTTTATTGCTGTACGAATAGTTAGCTTTAATGTCCCCTTAAGCCTCGAGCAATGTCTTTAGCTTCTCCGGGTGGGGGTCCAGCTCCCTGGCTCGCCAGCCTGCGGGCCCAAAGCTTGCCCTTGGATTCTTTCGGTCGGAATGACGTCAGTGACATCCCAGTGGCCCTTGTACCCATTGAAAACGGGGCCCTAAAATTGAAAAATTCTAAAACAATCCAAGAGCACCTGAAGTTTTTTACCAGCCGCCAACTATATATATCTGAAGTGCACCCTTTCGGCCGCAGGGGCATTCTGTGCGGATCCTCGGATTTGTAGTGCATGTCGGAGTTGCTGCATTGAACAACCTTTGCACCATTTCCAGTTAAGCCCTTCATTCAAGAGCGACTGGCATGTTGAAAAGGCATCATCCATGGCGTGGTCCCATCGGCCCTCTCCTCATGAACTACTTGACGACTTCCAGGACGCCAGTATTGGCGTGTTATCATTTTATCGCTGTACCAGAGATGCTAATGGCTCACGTGTGCCGACAGAGTGTGCGATTGGAACATTTGCAGGATCTTCTTGCCCGTATGAGCTTAAGGTTTGTTCCATAGTGTACCGAGTCGACCCGCTACATCCTCGTCCTTTTCACGACAGGAATTGCTGGCGCTTTCGTTTCTCTCTTTCTCATAAGCCTCTGTCATAACCACTGCACATGGAATTCGATAAATTACAAATTTTTCGAGGCTTCATTTAAAAGGAACATTGGTAAGGCGAAGGAAGAGTCCAATGCGAATTTGAACAGTTATCTATGAAGCCCAAATAACCACAATGCTTAGTACCGATTCATAGAACGCAACCACTGTACCCCGTTTTCTTATGTCACACAGTCAGGCGTATTACCGCCCCAGGTTGCAAAAAAACAACTGGACCAGATGGTACAAGGCCTTGCTCTGCGCTTTCAAGCGCCGTTGGTGGTTCAATTCGTCCTGACCCCTCCGCGCGCACACTTAATTGCAGTTACACCATTTTAATTATTTTCTGTAGTTACTTACCATAGTTACTGGCATTTTATTTTTTCAGAGTACTCACATACTACCAGCGTCACTGCCTTAAAGAATCGCGCCGAAATAGAAGACGCCTTACCGCCGTAAACTATCACGACTAGCACTTTTCCATAAATAGTATCACCATCGTAAGCTTCACCATAGTTTTTTCCAATAACCATCAGCCTTCTTCCGCGGCTCGACCATCCGCACAAAGTTAAACGCATCGCGTGTCGTTCATTTGCATTTGCGAAGTCATTCATACTCCTCACTATCATAGAATGGAACAATTTAACAGCGCATATAGCCATTGAATATAACGCCTCCCCATTTTTTGCTCTCATCCGCAGCGACGTTGGCATTTGAAATGTTTGAAAGGTTCGAAATTTTTGAATGTTTTCTTTTTTCCAGTTGCTGTACATTTGCGATTACATCTGTTCTTTTCGTGCCTAATACATACACTGCAATATTTTTCATTTCCATTAAGGCTAATCTTTTTCTTTCAACCTAAATTTGTATTGTATTGTTTTTTATCGCCTGCTTTTTATTTACACTCTTGTGATTAATTATTTTTGCACCTTATACCTAGCCTGTTTATTGTTCATTTCCTTGCTATTGATGTTCCATGTACATGTAGCTACACTGCGCCCGCCCCTATGTAATACCTTCGAAGGAGGGCCTTTAGGGGAATGCTGAATAAATGAATGCTGTTTAGATAATTGGTTCATTTGTAATTAGTTAATGGTAATATCAATTCTGTGATTGGTGTATTAGCATAATAGTAATTAGTTATTTGTAATACTAGTGGTTTGTGTAGTATGTCGTAACTGGGAACCCAGTAAACGATAATGCAATGCGCTTGTGCAAGGCGTCTGCAGGCTATGCACCTGCACTGCACCCTACTGCGCATGCGTGTGACGTAATTTAGTTGCGCCACCATTGTTCGAGAGGAGTGCCCTCCTAGGCACTCGTGCAAGACGCCTCCTGGATGCCGATCTGGGAGGATGCTGCCTTAACGCTCTCCTGTGTCTACCGCAACTGAGCGTGCACGCACTAATGAACATCAGAGAATGTGCCGTGAAGCGAATTGTGTAGTCTTTAATAAACATCTTAACCCCACATTGGCGACACAAGCAGCAAAACCAAGCTAAAGGCCTTCGTCTCAACGCACTTTAGGTCAACAAGATTCCCCCTGCATTTTAAGAGCGTTAACGCTTACTCGTCACATTTCGAGATTTTGTGGGACCTGCTAGTACACTGAGATCACAGCGCCATCTGTGGCAGCAACTGGAAAACAGCATTTGTCGAATGGAGACTTGTAGCGCCATCTATAATAGCATTTTAAAAACAACCACCTGCCGCGTGCCAATGATGACGTCTCGGTGGAATATATTGGATAGGGGTGGAACTATGCGAGAATGACGTCAGGGGACAACATGGCAGCATAGTTTTGGTTCCTCGACTCCAAGAGGGCGGCCATTACAATTGGTTGTAACCTCCCTTCCCTTTCCTTCCAAAAAATATCCTACAACAGGAGGATTGGATTGGAAAACGTGTATTATCGGCTTGAGTTATAAATGGGTTTTTTGATCTTGTTAGGTCGCCGTCAGTGGCGACCTCTTCGGCTCTCGTCACCATCTGTACTTGGGTTTCCAGGTCGGAGCTGAGCAACAAGGTGTCCCACGGGCCCGGGAGAGCGAGCCTCTTGAGCGATATTGGTGGGGGATCTCTCGGACAGTCCTAGATGTGGTCTACGGTGGCTTTGTCGTCGCATTTGCTGCACGCCGGCTTAAATCTATCCGGGTGCACATGGCTTAGGACAGCTGGATTAGGGAGAGTTCTTGTTTGAAGTTGCCTCCACAGTACCTCCTGTTCTTTGTTTAGGCTTTTGTACGGAGCAGGGAAGGTTGGCCATTCTAGCCGGTAATGCTGAGTAATCTCATGGTAGGTGTTAAGGCTGTCTCTCGTCATTTTGACGCCCGAGTTAGCGTCCACAGCTCGGCCGATAGATCCTCGAGCTGTATCGTGGGCTGCCTCGTTCCCCGGGTTTGACGAGAGAGCCGGTACCCAAACCAATTCCACGTCTGTCCTGTCTTTCGGGTAATTCCTGAGCATTCCCAAGGAGAAGGGAGATATTCTGCCCTTGGCGAAATTGCCAATGGCTCGCTCCTTTTGAATCGCTGACAATCACTTCTGCTCGCGGGTTTGTCAACGCCAAGGCGATTGCCGCTTCTTCGGCTATTTCTGAAGAGATGGTGACCGAGGCGCGGTGACCGAGGAAGGCCAACTCATAGCAAACGGTACAGTACGCTACAATGGAAGGAAAACTGTCCCGTTAGGGGACCGCTATTTGTGTACACATTCGCTGTTGCTGTTGCTGTTATGGACAGGAAGAATGACATTCGTTCCTCTATATCTATAAATCCGATAACAAGTGACATCCATTCGGGGACAGTTGTGTAGCGAATTTGATAGGCAAATAAAACCCTATGGGTGGTGGTATAGAATTAAAACCACAATTAAATAATAGCTAAACATAGTAAACATGCAATTACTAATTGAAGCCTTACCATATCGCGCCGCAAGCCGAATGCTAGGCCCACTTTGACCCCCCCCCCTCCTCCCAACGAAGCAAGTTCCGTTCGGGGCGCATCTCGAAGGGGTGTATCTGGACACCGGGGGTGTTCTTTTCGCTTTCTTCGTCTAGTAAAGCAAACAGCTAACGCTCGTGAATTTAACGTCATTGAGATGGTGGACGCCTTTTTAATTTTCTTTATATTGTGTTTTTTTTCTTTGATCTCTCATTTGTATTGTATATTTCTTTTTATATATTTATTGTTTTTATTTATTTCTCTTTATTTATTTTGTTTTATTTTTCCAGATTTCTGGTCTTTTATTTCATTTTACACGTGTGGTTTATTCACGGTTACATAATCAACTTTTACATTTTATTTTATTAGGGATACAACTTATGCCTCACAGGTCGAGCAGAGAAGTTAAGTTCACATATTTCCGTCTGCAACACGCAAGAGCCAAGAAAGGCTTACGCCTTAAAAACCATGCGTTGTTTAATGCCGGCGAAGAACTTTCGAGATACTGCATACAAATTAAGCACTAAAGTCTCAATCAACATCGAATCAGCTCAGCAAGGTGTCATCCTTCGATATATATCTGTTCAAATTTTGTTTCACATTCAGCAGGAATAAATAAACATTACAGTGATATGCAGCAAAAAAAAAACTTAGAAGCATGGCCAGCTAACAGGTGGTTAAATTCCGCACATATAAGGGAAGTGCATACTTCACGTGGGTGTAATGCTACTAAATTGATTTGTTCATGTTCGAGCCCTGATGACTTTCTTTAGAGTTTGCAAAGTTGGTTTGGTTGACGGCCAATTTCTGTCATCATAAATGAATGATTTCATAAATACCGATATTGCCACGGAGCTGGTTTATTACGTCTCTTACCTGTAAGAGTATATAATTTTGATTTACAACTTTGAACTTCCTTAAAAGCAAGTAGAGGCTTACTATTGCTCTTAAGCTGTTAGCTGACGTTTGGAAATGCCCGTACAGAGAGTAATTATTTTTTGTTTTTTCGGTTTTTGTTAGGAAAAGAAATGGCGCAGTATCTGTCTCGCATAACAGCGGATCCCTGAACAGCGCCGTATGGGAATGAATAAAGGAGGGGGTGAAAGAAGAAAGGAAGAAAGAGGTGTCATTGTGGAGGACTTCGGAATATTTTCAATAGCCTGGAGATGTTTAAAATGCACTGACATCGGTCAGCACAAGGTCACCTTAGCGTTTTCCCTCCGTTTTCATAGAAAATAATTGTCACACTATAATTGTCAACAAGCGTGCTTGAGATGTCTACCGAGATTTCGAGATCTGAGAGCTACTGCTTCCTCTCCTCAAAAACCTTTCCATTCATGAAAACACATGCTTTCGCATTCCTCTATGTAAGCAACCTCTGACGACATATCATGGAGCTGTAGCATAGCGCCGCCACCTGCGGATATTCTTCCTGATCAGTGCGAGGCTGTGTTCGTCTGCTTAGACCCGGCCAGCCAGACCAGGGCAGTGGAGTGTGCCACCCAGGTTGCCGTCAGCAATGGGTTGATAACCATCTAGAGCGGTAGGTAGGTAAACTCTTTTATTGCGCCCAAAAACAGGGGACCAGTCAAAGGACCGGTTGCGCTGACTTAGAGGAGGTCGGCGGGGATCCTTTGGGATGCCGCGGCCTCCACCGCGCGCTGGATAAGCCAGCGTTGGTCTGCTGGCTTGGAAGTACACAGGAGAGACTCCCACGTCTCTGGGGTGTTTGCGTTGTCTCTGTTGTAATGTGTACAAGTCCACACCATGTGTATGAGTGTGGCCGGAGTTGAGCAGTGTTTACACATGGGGGCTATCTGTTCCGGAAAGATCCTGCTGTATAAGAAGGGGTGTGGGAAGCTGCCAGTTTGTAGTTTGCGCCATTGGACGGCCTCGCGTCTTGTTAGATCGCGGTGTGCGGGAGGATATGTGCACCTTTGGAGTCTGTAGTGCTGGAGTATGTCCGTGTAAGTGGTGAGTAGAGATAGTGAAGCGCGTGGGATATTAGTGTCAGCGGAAGCAGGGTGGCTGATCATACTCTCGGCTCGGCAGCTGAGATCTCGAGCGAGAGTGTGTGCCTTGGCGTTTCCGCTGAGCGACTCGTGGGCTGGAGCCCAAAGAAGTAAGCGAGATGTGGAAGAGGGTGCTGTAGAACGTAGAATGTGTAACGCCTGGCAAGAGATACGGCCAGCATCGTAATTGCGAATAGCCTGTTGAGAGTCACTGATGACGACTTTGGTATTAGGGTCGGCTAGCGCGAGCGCAATGGCAACCTCCTCAGCTGCGGTGACTGTTTCTGCATTGCGAATGCTGCAGGCTGTGTACCAGCTGCGGTGAGGGGCGAGAGCTACCGCCACCATCGCTGGCTTCGATGGATGGTAAGAGGCGTCCGTATACGTGACGTCCGGACGTCCGCTGAAGCGTTTCTCGAACTGACGAGCCCGGTCGGCCCGTCTCTCGGCGAGGTGTTCCGGGTGCATCCGTTTGGGAATGGGAGGAATGCGGAGATTTAGGCGATATTCCGATGTAAGTTCAGCGTAACTTGGGGCCGATCTCGGCGGGGAGATCCCAACTTGCTGCAGTACCGCTCGGCCAGCGTGTGTGAGTGAGAGCCGCTCATACTGGGCGGTGAGGGTTGCTTCGATCAGTTCGCTCACGGTATTGGAGATTCCGAGAGCCATGAACTTATGGGTAGCTGTGGACATGGGAAGACCTAGGGCCGTCTTGTATGCTTTTCGAAGTGACGCGTCTAGCCGTTCGCTTTCGGCACGAGTGAGACGTAAGTAGGGTCCAGAGTAGGTGATGCGGGAGCAGACGAAAGCTTGAACGAGGCGCAGGAGGTTGGACTCTCGCATGCCATGATGCTTGTTGGAGATTCGCTTAAGGAGGCGTCCGATCTGCACAACCGACTGGTCGATGCGTTGGATCGTGATGTTGTTGCTGCCGTTGGACTGTAGATGCAAGCCCAGGATCCTGATGTTGTCTGTTCGAGGAATCGGGTTTCCTTGCACCTGGAGGTTGATGTCCGGAAGTATCTTTGAAGGGCGTCGTCCCGGGGAAGGAATGATGATATACTCGGACTTTGTCGCCGAGCACGTGAGGCCAACTGTACTTAGATAATATCCGATCCGTTCGATCGCGGTCTGTAAAGTCTCTTCAATCTGGCCGTCACTGCCGCGCGTGATCCAAAGTGTGAGGTCGTCAGCATAAATGCTGTGATGCAGGTGGGGGATGTCGGCCAGTAGCTTCGGCAGGCCTATCAGTGCGACGTTAAAAAGCATCGGCGAAAGTACGGCGCCTTGCGGCGTGCCACGGTTTCCCGGAGAGATGATGGAAGGATCTCCCGTGCCGGCTTTAAGTTGCACTGTGCGGTCGGTGAGAAAGTTTCGGATGTACGCATACATGCGATGTCCGACACCGAGAGCTTGAAGTTGTTGAAGAATCGCTTCGTGGAGGACGTTGTCGAATGCCTTGGCAACATCGAGGCCGACGATGACTTTCGTGTCTAGTGTACGTCTCATGACTACCTGATGATGGAGAAGAAGCATAATGTCCGGGGCTGCTAAATGAGGGCGGAAGCCGAACATAGTGTCTGGTAGAAGATGGTTGTCTTCAAGGTATCGTGAGAGTCTGGTCTGGATAACGTGTTCCATCAGCTTCCCAACGCAGGACGTGAGAGAGATGGGACGGAGGTTGGCCAAGGTTGGTGGTTTGCCTGGCTTGGGGATGAGGACTAGATTGGCGCATTTCCACTCTTGAGGGATGGTACCGCTCGCCCAACATTCTTGAAAATAGTGGGTAAGAGCATGAATGGATGCGTCGTCTAGATTCCTAAGCATTTTATTTGAAATGCGGTCAGGACCGGCCGCCGAAGTCGTCTTGAGGCGATTGAGTTCTGCTCGGACCTCCGCTAAAGTGATCGGAGCGTCTAGACAGAGATTTTCCGCGCCCTGATAGAAAGGGAGGTTGGTTGTTGGTTCAGGGCGGATGTAAGTATTTATAAGCTCTTGTTTAAGCTCGTCAGACGTGCCAGGATACTGGTGGAAGATTCGCTCGAGCTGTTGGCGTGTTTGGAGCTTGCCTCCTGCTGGGTCGAGTAAATGTCGAAGGAGGTTCCACGTCTTACGAGCGTTTGGAGTGTTGTTCATCTGGTCACATATGTTGTGCCAGCTCTGTCGAGTGAGTTCTATTGCATATTTCTCGATATTCGTATGTGCGCGCGCCAGTCTACGTCGGATATTGCGGTCCCATTTCCGAGTGGCAAGTAGAGCTTCGAGCGACTTCTTGCGCTCCCACAGATGGGCGTAGTAGCGGTCGCAGTGTGGGATACTGTCCTCTAACTCGACAGTTTGAGTGGCGTCGGCCACTTGTTTGACAATTTCGCTTGTCCACGCCTTGATATCAGTTATAGCGGGAGGTTTGTCCTGCTGTTTCCTGTGCTTCCGGAAGGAGTCCCAGTCAATCACCTGAGCTGGCCGCGTACATTGCCTGGTGGGCTCGTGTATTACGATTTCGAGTACGAAGTGATCACTCCCAAAGTTTTCGTGAGTGTGACACCAAGTCGCTTTAACTCCGGAGGTCATAAAGGCCAGATCCGGCGTTGTATCACGATGTAGGCCCGTACCGTGTCTAGTGGGGTAGGACACGTCCGTGATAAGAGTCAGCTGGTTCATATGCCAGTCATTCCAAAGGCGTCGACCTTTAGCGGAGTCATAGTGGTAGCCCCAAGCGCGGTGATGCGCATTAAAGTCACCGAGAATGAGGAGGGGTTGCCCCTGCGCCAGCTGCTGGGCTTTGAGGAAAAGCGGACCGAAAATATCCTTATGAGCTCGGGGAGGGCTGTAGACATTAATTATAAACAGACTAGTGCAACGTTTACGTGAGGGTCGGGGTAATATTTCTAAGAAAACGTATTCGGGGAAAGTTGGATCTAAATTGTGTTGGAGGACAGTGAGGTTACGTTTGACGAGAGTAGCTATTCGAGGTTTTACTCGTTCCGATAGGTATGTACTGTAACCGGCAAGTTTCGTGTTCTTGTCGCATTCCTGGAGAGCTATTAGTTCGGGGCGATCACTCGCGGCGAGGAACTGCTGGAGGACCGGACGCTTACGCGCGAACCTACGACAGTTCCACTGCCAGATGGTGGTGTTACCCGAGCTACTCGCCATGATTAGGCGGGGATAGTTGTGGGGTTTGAACGGGTGTCGGCGCAGGGGCCGCGGGTACCACGGCAGCGAGGAGTTTGCCCTGTGCTTCTATAGCTTTGTTCAGCATGTCAAATTGTTGCGTGACTTGTGAGCCGATTGTGTGGAGTGAGCGTTCGATGTGTGCTTCTAAAGCTTTGATGCGAGTTTGACTGAGGTTGCAGCTTTCCTCAACTTTGGCAAAACGCGCCTGCCAACCCTCCGCGGGTGAGTCGGTGTCGGACGTTGCTTTGCGTTTTTGTGCGGATCGGTTGGGAGGAGCGATATCCATAGGTACTGATTCATATGATCCCTGCGGATGCGGGGGAGACGAAGGGAGTGTGGCCATTGGCTTTTCGAGAGCCTCTACTCTGAGTATAAGTTGTTGGATGACTGCTGTCAGTTCCATAATCGCTTTGTGTGTGTCTAGAGTAGTGGGAGTCCCTTCCTGCGTACTCACCGGTTCTTGACGTTCTCGTAGATCGGGTAGAGATGGTAGTGGCCCAGGTGGCTGCTGCAAAGGATGAGGAGAGTCCCCTGTCTGCTGGACGACTGCAGGTGGCCCGGGATTGGTCCGGGAGGTCCCCTGAGAACCCATCCGTGGAGCGGGAGACTTGAGCGGTGGAAAAGAGCTCGAGCGGTCTCGGAGCTGCCGCTGCTGGCTATCGGAGCGTTGCCGGTCCCATCGGCTGGTGCGCTGGAGTGTGATCCGCTTGGCGGTCTCTTGGGTCTTGAGTTTCTCTGCCTCAGCATTTCGAATTTTCTCCCACTTCCTGCGCTTGACTTCGTAAGGAATCCTGAAGATTTCCCTGCAGCGACTATCGCCCGTGAAATGTTCTTTGCCGCACAGGCGGCAGATTGGTTTGCACGTGTGGTCGGTGGTAGGATTGGATAGTCCGCAACCTCTACACTTAGTAGTTGTGCTTGCACAAACATCGGCTCGATGACCGAGCTCGCCACAGCGATAGCACACCTCGTACTTCTTCTTGAATAAGTTGCATCTGTGGCGACTATTGCAAAAGTAGACCCAGGTAGGCACTTGGCGCTGAGCGAATGTGATGAGTACTGCGGTGGTGTTCCCGAGCCGCCGAAAGTCCAGAATGGGTGGGTTACGGTTGTCTTGTAACTCTGCTTGGATTGTATTTCGATCCAGTCGGAGGTCGACGCCGCGAATCACACCACGGCTCGAGCTATCATCTGGAGCGCAGTAGACGGATATCTCATACGCCTTGTTGTCAACGGTGATCTCTTTGAGTTGCATCATCCGTTCAGCTCTTTCGACGACTGGGGTGCAGTACGCGAAAGTATTCTGGATCAGGTTAGCTTGTATTAGGTCTTCGTGACGAACAGCGTCCCTGGTGAAGCGAGCAGCAGTGCAAATTGCTTCCAGTAGTTGGTAGGTTTTAATCTTGGAGAGTAGCAGTCCGCCCCGTGGGCGCACAAGTAGCTTGAGAGCGTTGCTGGGTAAGCGAGGCTGGTTCGATGCTACAGATTTTTTGGCTAGTAAGCGTCCTCGTTGCCGAGGCGTGAGTTCAGCTTCCGTCTTCGTACGTAGCCCATTGTCGATTTGGGACGCTTGGTTCGGTCCCGCTTTGTCTCCAGGGAAATCTGGCACGGCAGGCCCTGATGTTGTTCGCGCTTCCCGGAGCTTGTTAACTTTAGTCAACCAATCACTGGCTGCTAATTCTTCTCGAGAAATTGGGATGCCTTCTACGGTGACCCTCATGGCGAACTACGGCGCGCGGGCACGGTCCACGGCGCAGCCCAGCTGGCGAACGCTGCTGCGACGCAGGTAGCGAACGCCACTGCGACGCAGAGCTCCGTATTCTTCGGCGCGGCGCAGTAGGCCTAGCGAGGCATCTGGCTTGGTCACGGGGAAAAGTTGACCTAAAATGGTCAAAACTTGTACGTACTTCTGGTTGGTGTCCCTGGATTCCGCTCGTCTCCACGTGAGCTCCGCTGATTTCGTGTTTTTACCCTAGACAGTGAGACCCTACAATACTTCCGTTGACATCTAGAGCGGTATTGTCTGCACATGAGTTCTGGCGAAAATAGTTTTTCCATCCATCCATCCATCCACCCATCCATCCATCCAGCCACGTAGCAGACATCCCCTCACAGTCAAACTGTAAATAGTTAATTAGGTAATCATTTGTTTCTATAATTGTTTCATTAGTAAATAGTTAAAGGTAATATCATTTGTGAGATTGGTTTATTAGCATATTAGTAATTAGTTATTTGTAATACTAGTGGTTTGTGTAGTATGTCGCAAATGGGAACTCAGTAAACGATAATGCAATGCGCATGTGCAAGGCGCCTGCAGACAACGCACCAGCACTGCACCTACGGCGCATGCGTGTGACGTCATTGAGTTGCGCCGCCATTGTTCGAGAGGAGTGCCCCCCCTAGGCACTCGTGCAAGACGCCTCCTGAATGCCGATCTGGGATGATGCTTCTTAAACGCTCTGCTTTGTCTCCAGCAACCGAGCGTGTGCGCACTAATGAACGTCAGAGAATGTGTCGTGATGCGAATTCTTTAGTCTTTAATAAACATCTACACCACACATCACCAACACAAGCAGTAAAACCAAGCTAAAAGACTTCGTCTCAACTCACTTTGGGTCAACAAATTCCTCCTGTATTTTAAGAGCGTTAGCGCTTACCCATCAAGTTTCGAGATTTTGTGGGATCTGCTAGTACACTGAGATCACAGCGCCATCTGTGGCAGCAACTAGAAAACAGCTTTTGTCGAAAGGAGACTTGTACGCGCCGTCTACAATACCATTTCAGAAACAACCACCTGCCGCGTGCCAATCAAGACGTCTCAGTGGAATATGGTGGATAGGGGTGGAACTATGCGAGGATGACATCAAGGGACGACATGGCAGCATAGGTTTGTTTCCTCGACTCCTAGAGGGCGGCCAATAAAACTTGTTGTACCCTCCCCCCTCTTTCCCTCCAAAAGATATCCTTCAACGGGAGTAAAACTCTTCCGTTAGGGGACCGCTATATGTGTACACATTTGTTGTTGCTGTTCCTGTTATTGACAGGAATAATAACATTTTTCCTCTATATGCATAAATCCGAGAACAAGTGATAACCATTCGTTGACAGATGTGTACCGATTTTGATAGGCAAATAAAACGCTATACGTTGTGGTATATAACTAAAACCACAATTTAATAATAGCTAACGTCGTAAACAAGCAATCACTAACTGAAGCCTTACCATATCGAGCCGCAAGCCGAATTCTAGGCCCACCTTAACCCCCCCCCCCCCCCAAACCCCAACGAAGCAAGTTTCGTTTGGGGCGTGTTTTGAAGGGGTGTATCTGGTCACCGGGCGCGTTCTTCTTCACTTTCTTCATCTAGTGAAGCAAACAGCTAACGCTTGTTATTTTAACGTCTTCCAGACGGTGCCGGCCTTTATTAAAGCTTCCTTAATGTTCTCCTTTTGCTTTCATCTTTGATCATTCACTGTAAATTTTTTTATAGTTTTATTTTTTCATATTTTGGGTCCTTTATCTCGTTGCATACATGCTGCTTATTTGTTGTTGCTTAATCAACATTTACATTCTATTTTATTTACCATACAACTTATAACTGAGATGTCCAGCGGAGAATTTCCGTCCACAATCTTCCGTCTGCAACACCCAAGAGCCAAGAAAGGCTTACACCCCTTACAAACCGTTGTTATGAGCCATGCGCAGTTTGACGCTTGCGAAGAACTTTCGAGATACGGCATAAAAATTGAGATCTAAACTCTCAACCAACTTCGAATCGGCTCAGCAAGGCGTGATCGTTCGAGATATCTGCTCTAATTTTCGTTCACATCCAGAATGAGTAACTGATCATTACAGTGATATGCGGCAAAAAAAAATAAATGCATGGCTGAGTTAACACGTACTTAAATTCCGTACATATAACGGAAGTGCATACTTCGTGTGGGTGTAATGCTAGAGAATTGGTTTGTTCATGTTCAAGGCCTGGCGACTTTCTTTAGAGTTTACAAAGTTGGCCTGGTTGACTCCAAACTTTAGACATCATAAATGAATGATTTCATAAATACCGATATTGCGACGGAGCTGCCTTTTTATGTTTCAGTACCTGCAAGAGTATATAATTTGATCTTCAGCTTTCAACTTCCTTAAAAGTAGTATAGGCTTTCCATTGCACTTAATCTGCAATCAGACGTTGGGCAAGGCCCCTACAGAGAGTAATTAGTCATTGGTTTTTCGGTTTTACTAGAAAAGGAAATGGCGCAGTATTTGTCTCGCATCTCAGCGGACCACTGAACCGCGCCGTAAGGGAAGGGATAAGGGAGGGAGATAAAGAAGAAAGGAAGAAAGAGGTGCCGTAGTGGTGGTGGTGGTAGTGGTAGTGATTTTATTAAAATTAATAGTAAAAAGGAAGGAAAAGATTTTTGCTAGCCACGGCATCTGCCATCGATACTGAAGCACCTGAGCTGGGGCAGCGGAAATAAAGGACAGCAGGCAGAATGGAGAAAGAAATGAAAGAGGTGAGGGGACAGGAATAGAGGATAGGGGGAGAAGTAGTATGTACAAACTATTTACACAATAAAAATGTGTCCAGGTGGTGCACGTGATTAGTTCATTTTGGAGGAATTAAATCACACACGCGCACAGCACTGTCTTGGTTACAACTGGAGTGGGGCGTCCAGTTATTAATCGTTCAAGGTAGAACTCGCGGAGCGTTCGATCACTGCGTCTAACTACCTGACGGAGAACAGACGGGACGTCAAGCCCGTGTGTTCGAGGAATGAACAGAGGCTCACCAAAGTTCGCTCACGAGTGCGCGCACTGCCCTGCGGCCACAATAGCGTCTTGATGGAGTCTGGTAGCATGGCCTGCGCCCTATAGGCCGCGAGCATATCGCAACGAGCATCGGCGAACGCGGAACAACGAAGGAGCAGGTGTTCTAGTGTTTCCACTGCACCTCATCCGTCACACACATCCCTCGACGCGATTCCGTGACGCACCCTTCGTTCTCCGGGCCACACGCAGCCAATGCGCGCGCGGAGGATCATTGCACGTTGTGACCGTGCAAGTGCGCGACAGCCGGTGACACTGTCGATGCGCTCACCTCCCGCGATGCGTGGGTGGGGGTGCTGCTTTCGGAGATGGTCGTGGACGGCCGCACGCACGTCCTCCAGCGCAAGGGGCAGATCGCTGGCAGGAAGTTGGTGTGCAGCGGTCGCGAGGTCGTCAGCTTCTTCGTTGCCGGCGATGCCGCAGTGGCCGGGCACCCACTGTGCACGCACGGCACAACCTCTCTGCGCGAGGCGTTCGAGGCGCGAGCGAATTTCCCGCACTAGTGGGATACCGCGGCCGTTAGATTGCAGGCGGCTGAAGGCGGCGCGGGAGTCGCACAGCAGAGCAATCCTGGGCGGCGGAGGGCCGAGGGTGAGCAGCATGTCCAGCCCGAGCCGGATCCCCATCAACTCCGCCGTGGTGGAGGAGCCGAGGAAGGCTGCGTGTTGCTGGCTGTGCAGTCGCAGGGCGGGGATGGTGGCCGCCGCAAGGGAGCAGCTGTCGCGGGCCATTGAGCCGTCGGTGTACACGAGGAGATGGTCCTGAAGCTCCTCGTGTATGACGGCTCTGGCCAGCTGCTGCACAGCACAGAGGGGTGTGCTCCGCTTTCCCGCAATGCCGACGATCTCTCGCTGTACCTCCGAGGCAGCAGGCCAGGGCGCGCAGGAGCCGTAGGGGGGTGGGGCTTGGGTCAATTGCTCATACTCGAGCAGCGCCGCGCCCATTCGTGAGCGCGGGTGCGAGCGCGTATGCTGCAGCAGCGAGCCGCCGTCCGGTGCGCGGTGAAGCCGGTCGATGTGATTCAATGCCCTGCGCGCTGCTTGGAGCTCAAGGGGCCACGCTCCTGCCTAGGCCAACGTTGCGGCGCACTGCGAGTTTTGCGGCAGGCCTAGGCACACGCGCAGGGACTTACGGTGCTGAAGCTCGAGTTTCTTCCAGCACGGCTTGCGCACCGTGACGAGCGGCAGCGCATAGAGCACCAAAGCTGCGGCATTGTATAGACGCAGCGCGGCTTGCTGGGAGATGCCCTGGCCTCGAGCGGTGAGCTTGTGCACGGCGGCGGTGATCCTCTACATCTGCAGACAGGCCTTGGTCGCCGCGGGGCGGAAGGAAAGGCGCCAGTCGATGTCCAGGCCAAGGTACCGCACAGATTTACGCCGAGGAATCGGAGCCCCGTCCAGTGACAGTGGCGCAAGGTGCGCGCGCGAGCGCGAAACGCAGGCCATGGCCACCGATTTGTCCGCGCTCTGCGACAGACCAAGGCCGCGCAAGCTGGCATCGATTGCGGTCAGGGCTCCCTGAAGGCACCCCCGCACGCGGAACACCTCGCCCGGTGGTCCCCGGCACCACAGAGCTATGTCGTCTGCATATATGGACATGTACACATGGTGTCGGCCGCTCGTGGGGAGAGAGGCCGGCACCACCGACATGGCCACATTAAACAGAAATGGTGATAGGACAGAGCCCTCTGGCACGCCCATGTCTACCGGGCGAGGCTTGGAGAGCTTACCCCCTACTCGTACGCGCATGGTGCGCCCGCTCAGGAAGCCATGAACGTATCGCAAAAAGCGCCCGCTGATCACACCTTCCCCCTCAAGCACCGCGAGAATTGGTGCGCGGTGAACGTTGTCAAAAGCGCCCGAGACGTCCAGTAGCAGCAGCAGCGCAACCTGGCCTGCTGCCCTGGCATGCTCCTCCGCTGTAACAACGTCCGATATAGAATCAGCCGTGCACCGCATCCCACGGAAACCCGTCTGCCGCACGTCAAACAAATCAGCCCCCGCAGCCCGCTCGTTCAGGCGCTGCAACGCCATATGCTCCATGAGCTTACCTGCCGCCGATGTTAATGCCACTGGCCGGTATCCGCTCAGCTCTCTAGGTGGGCGCCCTGCCTTTCGGATGGGACAAACGACCGCGGTTCGCCAATCCTCCGGTAGCTCCCCGCGTTCCCACACCAGGCTGATCTGCTGCAGGAGGATCTGTCGTTGCTGCGCATCCAGGTTTCGCAGCATCTGGTATGTCACCCCGTCCGGTCCGGGCGCCGAGCGGCGGCGGCAGCGCTGCAGCGCATTGTTCAATTCCGCCGCGGTGAACGGCACATCACATGGACCTTCCGAGGCGACGGGCGTGGGACTGGCGTCGCTTCTGGGGCTCTCAGGAACAGCTATGTTAGCGGCGTTTGCGGGGCTGGGCGGCGCGAATCGATCGGCAAACCGCTCTGCCAATTCTACAGAGCTGAGCCCGCTGGAGATTGCGAGGGCGGCCAGCGGTTGACGGTTTGCCTGTGGTTCGGTGATGCGCCGCAGGGTGTCAAACAGCCTCCGCGAGCTGACATCTTCCTCCATCCTTTGGCATAGTGAAGCCCACTGCCGGCGGTATAGCTTGTTGGCGTGGCGGCGCGCTGCTGCGTCCAAGCGGTTGTAGACAGTCCAGTCGGCAGCTCTGTCAGTCCGTCGCGCCCGTCGCTCTGCGCGATCTCTCTTCTCGCGCCGTAGTGGAGACCTCCGAAATAATTTTGACAACCTGGAGATCTTTAACGTGGACTGACAGCGCACTGCATAAGAGCGCCTTAGCGTTTGTTTAGACTTTATGTTCGCAGAACAGTGTCACAATATAGCTGTCAACCTGCCGCATTGGCCAGTGGTTAGGGCGCTCTGCTACTGGTTCAGAGTTCCCGGGTTCGAACCCGACCGCGTTGGCTGCGTTTTTGTGAAGGCAAAACGCTACGGCGCCCGTGTGCTTTGTGATGTCAATGCACGTTAAAGATCCCCAGGTGCTCGAAATTATTCCGAAGCGCTACACTACGGCACCTCTTTTTACCTTTCTTCTTTCACTGCCTCCTTTCTCACTTCCCTTACGGCGCGGTTCAGGTGTCGACCGGTATATAAGACAAATACTGCGCCATTTCCTTTCCCCCCAAAATTAAAAATTTTACTATGGCTGTCAATTAAGCTGGCATGAGATGTCCACTGAGATTTTGATATCTGAGAGCTACTGCTGCCTCTCCTCAAAAACCTTTCCTGAAAACACATGCTGTCGCATTCCTTCAGACCCGCCGCGGTGGCTCAGTGGTTAAGGCGCTTGGATGCTGATCGGTTGTTCCCGGGTTCGAACCGTACAGCGGCGGCTGCGCTTTTATGGAGGCAAAACGCTAAGGCGCCCGTGTGATGTGCGATGTCAGTGCACGTTAAAGGTCCCCAGGTGGTCGAAATTATTCCGGAACCCTCCACTACGGCACCTCTTTCTTCCTTCCTTCTTTCAATTCCTCCTTTATTCCTTTGCTTACAGCGCTGTTCAGGTGTCTAGAGATATATGAGACATACACTACGCCAATTTCTTCCCAAAAAACAATTGTTTTCATTATTTCTTCAGGAAAGCAAACCTATGACGACATATTTTATAGCTGTAGCATAGCGCCGCCACAGGAAGATATTACGCGGGATCCTTCTATCTACAAGTGGGAGGCCGTTTCGGCCAGCTCATTCCCCGTCATCAAGACCAGGGCCGTGGAGTGTGCCAATTAGGTTGCCGTCAACCATGGGTTGATTGCCATCTAGAGCGGAATCGTTGCACATGCGTTCTGGCGAAAATATCGTTTTTCCATCCATCCACCCATCGATCCATCAAGCCTCGTAGCAGACGTCTCCTCACAGTTAAACTGTAAATAGTTAATTAGGTAATCATTTCTTGAGATAATTGGTTCATTTGTAATCAGTTAATGGTAATAGCACTCGGTGATTGGTCTATTAGCAAATTAGTAATAAGTTATTCGCAATACCTGTGGTTTGTGTATTATGTCGTAACTGGGGACTCAGTAAACGATATTGCAATGCGCACGTGCAAGGCGCCTGCACACAAACCACCTGCACTGCACCCCACTGCGAATGCGTGTGATGTCACTGAGTTGCGCCACCATCGTTCGAGAGGAGTGCTCCCCAGGCACTTGTGCAAGGTGCCTCCTGTATGCCGATGTGGGAGGATGCTGCCTAAACGCTCTCCAGTGTCTCCAGCAAACAAGCTTGCGCCCACTAATGAACGTCAGCGAATGTATCGTGAAGCGAATTGTGTAGTCTTTGATAAACATCTTCACTACACATCAGCGACACAAGCATCAACACCGAGCTAAAGGCTTTCGCCTCACCGCACTTTAGGTCAACGAAATTCCCCCTGCATTTTACGAGCGTTAGCTCTTACTCTTCAAGTTTCGAGATTTCGTGGCGTCTGCTAAACACACAGAGATCACAGCGCCATCTACAATAGCATTTTAGAAACAACCACCTGCCGCGTGCCAATGATGACGCCTGGGAGGAATATGTTGGATTGGGTAGAACTATGCGAGAATGACGTCAGGGGACGACATGGTAGCATAGTTTTGGGTCCTCGACTCTAAGAGGGCGTCCATTAAAATTGGTTGTAACCTCCCATCCCTTTCCTTCCAAAAAAATATCCTGCAACGGGAGGAAAACTGACACCGACTCGCGAGGGGCTTGTCGAAACGTCGAGCAAGGGTGGGCTACGCCGCTGGCTTATCGCATCTATCAAAATTGTAGCAGAGACTCCGATCCTGCGCACCGATCTATTATTTGGGCTCCAGGTCACCAAGACCTCCACGGAAACGAAGCAGACGACGCCGCCGCCCGCGCGCTCTCTCTCCGGGCGTTTCCCTCGGGACCCGACGATGACCAGGACTCCGATTTCAATCCGGTTTACACTTTTAAGGAAATATGCGATTACTACAAATCCACCCACCAAACTCTTCCCACTCCTTGCAAAGGGCTGGGGAAGGCCAACGAGCGGGTACTCCTGCGCCTGCTCACTAACACGATGCTGTGCCCGGCAACTCTAAAGCATTTCAATCCTCAATTCGACGGGCGGTGCTCACACTGTGGGGAGGTGTCGGACACCTACCACATGGTGTGGGCCTGCCAGCAGACCCCATCCCTACCCCCTATCCCAAACCCCACCCGAGAGGACTGGGAGGCGACCCTGTCCGGCTGCTGCACCCTCCAAGCCCAAAGGGCCTTAACGCAGCGTGCCCGGGCTGCGGCAACCGCCAATGGGGTGCCTGACTAGGCATCCCCACCTAGTGGTTGTAAGGGCGTGACCCTTCAGGTCACGGACCCCAACACCTCTCTCTATAATTAATAAATGTTTTTACCACCACCTACCACCCGTTAGGACACCGCTATTTGTGTACACATCCGCTGTTGCTATTGCTGTTATTGACATGAAGTATGACATTCGTTCCTCTATATGTATAAATCCGAGAACAAGTGACACCCATTCGTGGAGAGTTGTGTACCGAATTTGATAGCCAATTAAAACCCTATGGGTTGTGGTATAAAATTAAAACACAATTAAATAATTCCTAAAGAAAGTAAACATGCAATTACGAAATGAAGCCTTACCATATCGCACCGCAAGCCGAATTCTAGGCCCACCTTGAGCCCCCCCCTTCCCCATCGAAGCAAGTTCCGTTTGGGGCGTATCTTAAGGGGTATATCTGGACATGGGGGGTGTTCTTCTTCACTTTCTTCGACTAGTAAAGCAAACAGCAAACGCTCGAGACTTTAAAGTCTTCCAGACGGTGGCGGCCTTTTCTGAATTTGCTTTATATTCTGTTTTTGATTTTATCTTTCATTTCTATTGTATATTTCTTTTTATATACTGTTTATTTTCATTTACTTCACTTTATTTATTTTGTTTTATTTTACCAGATTTCTGATCTTTTATTCCATTGCATATGTGTTGCTTATTATCTGTTCCTTAATGAAATTTTACATTTTATTTTTTTAGCATACTACTTATGGCTGACAGGTCGAGCGGGGAAGTTCCGTCCACAAATTTCTTTCTGCAACACGCAAGGGCCAGGAAAGGCTTACGCTTTAAAAACCGTGCGCAGTTTAATGCTCGCGAAGAACTTTCGCGATACGGCATACAAAATAAGGACTAGTCTCAACCAACGTCGAATCGGCTCAGCCAAGTGTCATCCTTTGAGATATATCTGTTCGAATTTTGGTTCACATTCAGCAGGAATAAATCAACATTACAGTAATATGCTGTAAAAAATCTTAGAAGCATGGCTGAGCTTACAGGTGCTTAAATTCCGCACATATAAGTGAAGTGCATACTTCGTGTGGGTGTAATGCTATGAAATTGATTTGTTCATGTTCGATTTGTTCATGTTCGAGCCCTGACGACTTTCTTTAGAGTTTGCTATGTTGGTTTGGTTGACGGCCAACTTCTGACATCAAAAATGAATCATTTCGTCAATACCGATATTTCCACGGAGCTGGTTTTTTACGTCTCTGTACCTGTAAGTGTATATAATTTTGATTTTCAACTTTGAACTTCCTTAAAAGCAAGTAGAGGCTAACTATTGTTCTTAAGCTGCTAGCTGACGTTGGGAAATGCTTGCACAGAGAGTAATTAATCGATAGTTTCAAGGTTTTTGTTAGGAAAGGAAATGGCGGAGTATCTGTCTCGCATATCAGCGGACCCCTGAACCGCGCCGTATGGGAATGAATAAAGGAGGGAGTGAAAGAAGAATGGAAGAAAGAGGTGCAGTTGTGGAGGACTCCAGAATGATTTCGTGACCTGGAGATCTTTATAGTGCACTGTATCGGTCAGCACAAGGGCACCTTAGCGCTTCGCGCTTTTTAGAGACCACCTGGAACCTCCGAGGAGAGCGGTCGCGTTTCTCCGTGCTCCCGCTGAAACTTCTTCCAATCTCAACGGCAATCGCATCCCAGCATCCGGCCTGAGCGTTCGCGCGCGCGCGCGCCGTTTCCTGGATTACAAGCGCGCTGCGCCAACGACTCCTCTTCCTGTGTCCGCGCTCGCTCGCGGTCGCGCCCCCGTGAACACACCACCATGGAGGTGCAGGTGCAGGGAGAGATTCTTCATCCCCGCGACTACGACCCAAGGTACTGGACTCACATCCTTAGTGTGCCTGACCGCTCCAGGGACCGCTGTACGTGAACACGCCAGGAAACCGCAGCGTCTGCGAGCGGTGCCGCCATCTCACCTACTGCCTTGACAAGTCGCACCCGCAAGCAACGCGCGCAGCATTCGCGGCAGCATCCGCCGCTCCCGGCTGCTGACTACAAGATCATCTTCAGGTCTCGAGGCGGGCTGCAGCTGAACCTATTTCCACCCCGACTACTACGGGAAACCATCCTCCGAGCGGCATCACAGCTTCAATAACCAACGCGTACCCAAATCAGGGTTCACCCAGTCAACAACACGTGCACAGTAAGCACGCCCCTACAAGCTGACGCACTCGCGCTGGTACGCATAACCCAAATCCAATACAAAGCCAAGGACTTCGCAGTCGCAGCTTATATAGCGCCACCGGACGGAGCGGTACGCGGAGTAATCTCCAATGCATACTGGAACGAGACCCCGAGAGCTCTTCTCCAGGACCTCATCACCAGCAACCCGGAAGCCCCCATCGTGGACGCCCGCCGAATAGGGCCACGCGTTCCATTCTAGTCACCTTTCGTGCAGGACTTGTGCCACGCGCCATTCTTTATGGAGGAGCCCTCCACAGGTGTACACCGTACCGAGGGCATATAGACGCCTGCACGAACTGCCGCGTCCCAGGCCACCGGGCGGATGTGGGTGTCCACCCAAGATCTCATAAATGTCCCCGCTGCGGGAAATCCCACCCCAAAGAAGATGTGCCATCATGTACCCCCAACTGCATTCTCTGTGGGGGCCCACATATGACCGTAACTGGGAACTGCAAAGCACGGGGCCGTAAACTAGCGTACCCGAGGAACGCTTCCTCTCCTCCGTCTAAATCGCGGCTGTCTCTCCGTGATCAACAAAGAACAACCAACAGACGCAACTCGACGGCTTCCCGGTCAAGTTCCAGAAACCGACGGAACAGCAGCAAAAACGCCTCACGTCTCACTTGGGCAGACCGCGTTTCCGGCAATGCCACCCGTCATCCCCCGCCACCCCAGTCCTCCCAAGAAGATTCGAGAAACCAGGAACTCCGGGCCTTGCGCGACGAGGTAAGCCGTCTCTTCTCCCTTTTAAGCAGCCCCACCCCTTCTCTGCCTACTCAAGCCGCACCCCCTCTCGTTAACCCGACATCCCCATCCACAGACACTTCGAGCACCCCTACTGCAAAGAAGCAGCGCACCTCAGACGCCACACCACCTCCCATACCCCTAGAAATAGACGCTAAATTCGCTGCACTGGATGCCAAATTTGACCAAAAACTAAAAGAGCTAGACGCCCGCCTTGAGGCCAGGTTCAATCACCTTGCCGCCACCCTCACCGAAAAGCTTGAGCAGCGCATGGACGCTATGCTTACCAAGATGATGGAGCTTATGGAACATAACCTTACCCATCGCTTCACCGAAATTCAGACCACCTTCACTCCTCCTCCCCCCTACCTCCGCAAGCACAAACCCCCTTTGCGGAACACATACCAATTGACACCCGTCTCACTCCCCTCCTCAACCCTCCGACTCTCCAATATGGCGAGGCGGAACAGTAATTCTCTCCCTATTTTAACTTGGAACTGCCGCGGTTTCCGGGCCAAGCGCGCACCTCGGTAACTTCTCCTTCCCACCCTCACGCCCATTCCCCATATACTTCTTCTCCAGGAGACTGCACACCGGGCAACCCTCACCAGCTACACATCTACACACTCAGACACCCCTAGCAAACCCAGGGCGTCCACACTCAGGCCTATCAGCTTACTATCCGTTGCCTACAAAGTATTTACTAAGGTGATCGCTAATAGAGTCAGGGCAACGTTGGACTTTAATCAACCAAATGATCAGGCAGGCTTTCGTAAAGGATATTCCACAATAGATCATATTCGCACTATCAATCAGGTGACAGAAAAATGCGCAGAATATAACCAACCTCTATATATAGCTTTCATTGATTACGAGAGAGCATTCGACTCAGTGGAAACCTCAGCAGTCATACAGGCATTGCGTAATCAGGGGGTAGAAGAGCCTTATGTAAAAATACTGGAAGATATATATAGCAACTGCACAGCTACTGTAGTCCTCCATAAAGTCAGCAATAAAATTCCAATAAGGAAGGGCGTCAGGCAAGGAGACACGATCTCGCCAATGCTGTTCACCGCATGTTTACAGGAGGTATTTCGAGGCCTTAATTGGGAACAGTTGGGAATAAGAAAAAATGGAGAATACCTAAATAATCTGCGATTTGCTGATGACATTGCCTTCCTGAGTCACTCAGGAGGTGAACTGCAAATCATGACCAATGAGTTAGACAGCCAGAGCAGATCGATGGGTCTAAAAATTAACATGCACAAGTCCAAGGTAACGTTCAACAGCCTAGCAAGGGAACAACAGTTCACAATTGGCAGCGAGAGCCTAGAAATTGTGACGGAATACGTCTACTTAGGGCAGGTAGTGACAGCTGATCCGGATCATGAGAGGGAGATGACTAGAAGGATAAGAATGGGGTGGACCGCATATGGCAAACTTTCGCAGATCATGAGTGGAAGTTTACCAATTTCCCTCAAGAGGAAAGTGCACAACAGCATAATCTTACAGGTACTCACCTACGGGGCAGAAACATGGAGGCTAACAAAAAGAGTTCAGCTTAAGGTAAGGACAACGCAGCGAGCCATGGAAAGAAAAATGATAGGTGTAACGTTAAGAGATCGGAAGCGGGCAGAGTGGGTGAGGGAATAAACACGGGTTAATGACATTTTAGTAGAAATTAAGAGAAAGAAATGGGCTTGGGCACGGCATGTAATGCGAAGGCAAGATAACCGCTGATCCTTAAGGGTAACGGAGTGGATTCCAAGAGAAAGTAAGCGGAGCAGGGGGCGGCAGAAGGTTAGGTGGGCGGATGAGATTAAGAAGTTTGCAGGCAAAGGGTGGATGCAGCTGGCAAAGGATAGGGTTAATTGGAGAGACATGGGAGAGGCCTTTGCCCTGCAGAGGGTGTAGTAAGGCTGCTGCTGCTGCTGCTGCTGATGATGATGATGATGGGTTGATAACCATCTTGAGCGGAATGGTCCGCACATGACTTCTGTAGAAAATAGTTTTTCCATCCATCAATCCACCCATCCATCCATCCAGCCATGTAGCACACGTCTCACAGTCCAACTGTAAATAGTTAATTAGGTAACCATTTGTTTAGATACTTGGTTCATTTGTAATTAGTTTATGGTAATATCATTTCGGTGATTGGTTTATTAGCATATTAGTATTAAGTTATTTGTAATACATGTGGTTTGTGTAGTATGTCGTAACTTGGAGCTCAGTAAACGATAATACAATGCGCATGTGCAAGGCGCCTGCAGGCAATGCACCTGCACCGCACCCTACTGCGCATGCGTGTGACGTAATTTAGTTGCGCCACCATTGTTCAAGAGGAGTGCTCTCCAGGCACTCGTGCAATATGCCTCCTGAATGCCGATCTGGGAGTATGTTGCCTAAACGCTCTGCTGTGTCTCCAGCGACCGAGCGTGCACGCACTAATGAACGTCAGCGCATGTGTCGCGAAGCGAATGGTCTAGTCTTTAATAAATATCTTCACCACACATGAGCGACACAAGCAGCAAAATCAAGCTAAAGGCTTTCCTCTCACCGCACTTTAGGCCAACAAAATTACCCCTGCATGTTAAGAGCGTTAGCGCTTAGGCCCGTTTCACATGCTGCGACTGGACCGTAAATATCCGGTGTAGTCGGTGAGGCCGCAGTGCGATTTTCGGTCACTGCTTTCACATGCGACACCGACACAACGAATTCGGTCGGCGGGAGAGGCAAGGTTTCTTGACCTTTGCATAGGCAACCCATTATTAAACGCGACAGAAATGTCGCACGGAATGTGTTGATGATTTTATGACCAGCGTATTTTTAGACGCAGAGCAATATTCCGCATGTTTTGTTTAGAATAAACAGTTTTGCTTCCACCGCGGCAACAGCTCCCACGTGACCCTACGTCGCACGCCGTGTCGGCGCTCCCCAATAGTCAGTAGCAGAGCGAACACACCGACGCTGCGACTGAATACCAACCGGACGGAACTCGATCGCAAGCCATCTGCGACAAGACCGACGGTCCTACCAGTTGCAGACCGACAGAATTCGCACTGTCGCAGGCGAAAATCGCATGCATGTGAAACTGGCCTTTCTTGTCACGTTTGGAGATATTGTGGGGTCTGCTAACACACATAGATCACAGCGCCATCTGTGGCAGCAACTTGGAAACAGCATATTTCGCATGGAGACTTGTAGCGCCATCTACAACAGCTTTTTAGAAACAACCTCCTGCCGCGTGAAATTGATGACGTCTGAGTGAATAGTGTGGATATGGTTGGAACTATGCGAGAATGACGTCAGAGAACAACATGGCTACATAGTTTTAGTTCCTCGACTGCAAGATATCGGACATTAAAGTTAGTTGTAAAGTCCTATCCCTTTCCTTCCAAAAAATATCCCACAACGGGAGGAAAACTGCATCGTTAGGGGATCGCTATTTGTGTACACATTCGCTGTTGCTGCTATTGACAGGAAGAATGACATTCGTTCCTCTATATGCATAAATCCGAGAACAAGTGACACCCATTTGAGGACAGTTGTGTACCGAATTTGATAGGCAAATAGAAACCTATGAGTTGTGGAATAGAACAAAAACCACAAATAAATAATAGCTAAACATAATAAACATGCAATTACTAATTGAAGCATTGCCATATCGCGCCGCAAGCCTTATTCTGGGCCCAACCTGACCCCCCACCCCACCCCCAACGAAGCAAGTTTCGTTTGGGGCGTATCTTGAAGGGGTGTATCTGGACACCGGGCGTGTTCTTCACTTTCTTCGTCTAGTAAAGCAAACAGCTAACGCTCGTTACTTTAACGTCTTACAGACGGTGGCGGCCTTCATTAAGTTTACTTTAATATTCTGTTTTTGATTTTATCTTTGATCTTTACTGCATATTTACTTTTATATAGTTTTATTTTCCGTATATTGGGTCTTTTTTTCGTTAAATACATGCGGCTTATTAACTGTTGCTTAATCAAATTTTACATTTTATTGTATTTAGCATACAACCTATGACTGACAGATCGAGCGGAGAATTTCCGTCCACAATCTCCCATCTGCAACACCCAAGAGCCAAGAAAGGCTTACGCCTTTAAAACCGTTGCTATGAGCCATGCGCAATTTGAAGCTTGCGAAGAACTCTCGAGATACGGCATACAAATTGAGCTCTAAGCTCTCAACCAACCTCGAATCGGCTCAGCAAGGAGTCATCGTTCGAGATATATCTGTTCGAATTTTCGTTCACATTCAGAATGAGTAACTGATCATTACAGAGATATGCGGCAAAAAAAATAAACACAAACAAACACATGGCTGAGCTAACAGGTGCTTAAATTCCGCACATATAACGGAAGTGCATACTTCGTGTGGGTGTAATGCTAGAGAAATGATTTCTTCATGTTCGTGCCCTGACGATTTTCGTTAGAGTTTACAAAGTTGGCCTGGTTGACGCTCAACTTTTGACATCATAAATGAATACTTTCATGAATTCCTATACTGCGACGGAGATGCTTCATTACGTTTCAGTACCTGTAAGAGTATATAATATGATCTTCAACTTTCAAGTTCCTTAAAGCAAGTGCAGGCTTTCCATTGCTCTTAATCTGCTAGCAGACGTTGGGCAAGGCCCGCACAGAGACTAATTAATCATTGGTTTTTCGGTTTTTTTGGAAAGGAAAAGGCGCTGTATCTGTCTGCTATATTAGCGGACCCCTGAACCGCGCCGTAAGGAAAGCGAAAAAGGAGGGAGTGACAGAAGAAAGGAAGAAAGACGCGCCATAGTGGAGGGCTCCGCAATAATTTTGAGAACCAGTACATCATTAAAGTGCACTGACATCCCACAGCACAAGGGTGCCTTAGCGCTTGTTTCGCCTCCATGTTCAAAGAAAAGTGACACTATAGCTGTCATACCGCCGCGGTGGCTCAATGGTTAGTGTGCTCGGCTTCTGATCCGGAGTTCCCGAGTCAACACGACCGCGGCTTCTGCGTTTTCGTGGAGGCAGAACGCTAAGGGGCCCGTGTGCTTTGTGATGTCAGTGCACGTTAAAGATCCCCAGGGGGTCGAAATTATTCCGAAGCCCTTTACTATGGCACCTCTTCCTTTCTTCTTTGACTTCCTCCTTTCTCCCTTCCGTTACGGCGCGGTTAAGGTGTCCGCCGTTAGTTATGAGACAGATATTGCGCCATTTCCTTTCCCCCAAAATTATTAATTTTACTATAGCTGTCAGTTAAGCTTGCTTGAGGTGCCCACCGAGATTTCTAAATCTGAGAGATTTCTAAATTTCGATGGAGGCGAAATTCGAGAGGCCCGTGTACTGTGCGATGTCAGTGCACGTTAAAGAACCCCAGGTGGTCGAAATTCCCGGAGCCCTTCACTACGGCGTCTCTCATAGCCTGAGTCGCTTTGGGACGTTAAACCCCCATAAACCAAACCAAATCAAATCTGAGAGCTACTGCTGCCTCTCCTCAAAAACGTTTCCTTTCCTAAAAACACATGCTGTCGCATTACTTTAGACCCGCCGCGGTGGTTCAGTGGTTAGGGCGCTTGGTTGCTGATCCGGAGTTCCAGGGCTCGAACCCTACCGTGCCGGCTGCGTTTTTATGCAGGCAAAACGCTAAGGCGCCCGTGTTCTGTGCGATGTCAGTGCGCGTTAAAGATCCCCAGGTTGTCGAAATTATTCCGGAGCCCTACACTACGGCACCTCTTTCTTCCTTGCTTCTTTCACTTCCTCCTTTATCCCTTTGCTTGCAGTGCGGTTCAGGTGTCCAGAGATATATGAGACACATAATGGGCCAATTTCGTTCCCCCCAAAAACAATTATTATTATTCCTTCAGGTAAGCAACCTATGACGACATATTTTATAGCTGTAGCATAGCGCTGCCACCGGAAGATATGCGGGATCCTTCTATATGCCAGTGGGAGGCTGTTTCGGCCAGCTCAGACCCTGTCATCTAGACCAGGGCCGTGGAGTGTGCCACCCAGGTTGCCGTCAACCATGGGGTGATGGCCATCAAGAGCGCAATCGTCTGCACATGCGTTCAGGCGAAAATATAGTTTTTCCATCCATCCATCCAGCCTTGTAGCAGACGTCTCCTCACAGTTAAACTGTAAATAGTTAATTAGGTAATTATTTCTTTAGAAAATTGGGTCATTTGTAACCAGTTAATGGTAATAGCATTTCGGTTATTCGTCTATTAGTAAATTAGTAATTAGTTATTCGAAATACTAGTGCTTTGTGTAGTATGTCTGAACAGGGGAATCAGTAAACAAATAATGCAATGCCCATGTGCAAGGCGCCTACAGAAAATGCACCTGCACCGCACCCTATTGCGAATGCGTGTGACGTCACTGAGCTGCGCCACCATCGCTCGAAAGGAGTGGTTTCCAGGCACTTGTACAGGATGCCTCCTGGATGCCGATCTGGGAGGATGCTGCCTAAACGCTCTCCTGTGTCTCCAGCAAACAAGCATGCGCGCACTAATGAACGTCAGCGAATGCATCGTGAAGTGAATTCTGTACTCTTTGAAAAACATCTTTACCACACATCAGCGATACAAGCAGCAACACCGAGCTAAAAGCTTTCGCCTCACCGCTCTTTATGTCAACGAAATTCGCCCTGCATTTTAAAAGAGTTAACTCTTACATTTCACGTTTCGAGATTTCGTGGGGTCTGCTGCCACACTTAGATCACAGCGCCATCTGAGACAGCGATAGAATACAGTATATCTCACATGGAGACTTGTAGAGCCCTCTACAATAGCATTTTAGAAACAACCACCTGCCGCATGCTAATGATGACGTCTGGGTAGAATGTTGTGGATAGGGGTAGAACTATGCGAGAAGGACGTCAAGGGACGACATGACAGCATAGTTTTGGTTCCTCGACTCCTAAAGGGCGGCCATTAAAATTGGTCGTAACCTCCCTTCCCTTTCCTTCCAAAATATCCTACAACGGGAGAAAAACTGTCTCATTAGGGGACTGCTATTTGTGTACGCATTCGTGTTGCTGTTGCTGTTACTGACAGGAAGAATGACATTCGTTCCTCTATATGTATAAATCCGAGAACAAGTTACACCCCTTCGGGGACAGTTGTGTACCGAATTTGATAGACAAATAAAACCCTATGTTTTGTGGTATAGAATTAAAACCACAATTAAATATAGCTTACTTATATCACTTACTGTGGGACTGCCCAGCTCTCAAGCCTACAAGGATCCGGCACCTGATGGTAGCAGGTCTTCCATCAGGCAGGACCAGATCTGATTACGAATAAGGTCCTCCGTAACCTGGACCTGAAATCTGTCACTGCAGTCACAGATTACTTCAACGTATGCTGGGAGACAGGAATCATTCCCAGCAGCTGGAAACATGCCCGAGTGACATTTATTCCAAAACCCAACAAGAAACTCAACGTGGACAACCTAAGACCGATTTCCCTCACATCCTGTCTCGGGAAACTCATAGAGCACGTGGTTCTGAACAGACTACGGGACTACACCGAAGACCACAACCTCATGCCACACTTCATGGTGGGCTTCAGAAGAGGACTCTCCACCCAAGACGTCATGCTCCAGCTATCACGTGACATAATCGACCCCTCCATTAAGAACACAAGAGCAATATTGAGCCTCGATCTCAAAAAGGCATTCGACAACGTGTCACACAATACCATTCTGAAACACCTAGCCGACCTCAACCCAGGCGAACGGGCGTACAATTATGTTAAAGCCTTCCTAGAAAATAGAACGGTGGAGATCATCGTTGGACCACTGAAATCCACCCCAATCAGGCTCGGAAACAGAGGGACACCACAAGGAGCAGTCTTGTCGCCCTTCCTCTTTAATCTGGCTTTAATCAAGCTTCCAGACAGGCTCAGCGCAATTCAAAACATCCATCATACTCCGTACGCAGACGACATAACTATATGGACGAACCGCGGCTCCGATGGACAAATTGAAGAAACTCTCCAAGCAGCGGCTGAAACGGTTGAGTTAGAGGCAAGGAGAGCCGGCCTCGAGTGTTCCCAACCAAAATCAGAACTCCTAATCGTACGGCGGAGCAAGAAACCTGAAGACAGGATCCCCATCAACATTACGATCCAAGGCAAAAACATAGATGAAGTGGAGAACATACGGGTCTTAGGACTCCACATCTCCAACACCTCCCGCAACACTGTAGCACTGGGGAGACTCGAAAGCTCAGTACACCGGGTGGCGCGCATGAACAGACGCATCGCCAACAACAGAGGAGGCATGAAGGAGCACGACCTATATAAACTCCTTCAAGCATTCGTCATCAGCAAAATTACATATGCCTTCCCATATCTCCATCTCAAGAAAGGAGAAGAACAAAAGATCGATACCCTAATACAGCATGCGCACAAAACGGCGTTGGGCCTTCCTAAATTCACAGCCAACGAGAAACTCCTCGCCCTGGGAGTACACAATACCTTTTGGTTTGGTTTATTAGGGTTTAACGTCCCAAAGCGACTCAGGCTATGAGGGACGCCGTAGTGAAGGGCTTCGGAAATTTCGACTACCTGGGGTTCTTTAACGTGCACTGACATCGCACAGTACACGGGCCTCTAGAATTTCGCCTCCATCGAAATTCGACCGCCGCGGCCGGGATCACAATACCTTTTCTGAACTTAAGGAAGCCCACCTAACAACATAGACGGCTCGACTCTCCAGCACTGCAGCGGGCAGAATCATCCTGGACAGACTTGGCATTGAAGGGGAGTCTATGGCGGACCATCCAGGCCCTGTTCCTGGCCATATCCGAAAAAAGTTAAAAATATTATCTCTACCAAGAACATCAACCCGAAAACCCAACAGGGTTGGCGGGAAGCAAGAGCCAGAGCTCTGCATCGACGCTTGCAGAGTCTTCCAGACGTCATCTACATCGATGCAGCCAACTACCAAGACAGCCCCCACAGATTCGCCATCTGTGGGGTATCTCATCCTCAGGACCCGGACCTGGCCACTCCACTCATGGCCGCTACAGTATTTACCAAGAACGCGGAAACCGCGGAAGAAGCTGCAATTGCAGCTGCTATCGCCTTTACGGACGCTACAACCATCGTTAGCAATTCGAAATATGCCATTGCGAACTTTGCCAAAGGCCGCATCTCACTCACGGCCAGAAATATCCTGGAAAATGTTAAAGACACATCCCCCCTCCGAGACATTGACCTGGTATGGGTCCCGGCGCACGCCGGAAACCCCGGAAACGAGGCCGCAAACGCACAAGCTCGAGTTAAAGCCGGCCGAGCAGTCGACGGTCCGAACCCGAAGGCAACCGGTGAAGCGCTAACCTCATATCACGACCACACCACCCATTTTAGACTCGCACGTAGGCAGTTCCCGCCGCCGCACCCCTCCCTGTCAAGGGAGCAGCAGGTGGCGTGGAGAAGACTACAAACCGACTGTTTCCCCAACCCAAATGTGTACTCGCACATATTTATTACAACCTCCAGCCCTAACTGCCGCTTCTGCGGTGCAAAAGCTACTTTAGACCACATAATCTGGGACCGTAAAGCACATCCCCCACCCCCAGATCTCATGGCTGCTCCCTCACCTGACGCGTGGCTTTCAGTAAAGGTCAGCGGCGACCGAGGCACTCAAGTCAAGGCTGTCGAATGGGCCTGTGCGGTACGAGACCTACATGGTCTGGACCTCACTTACTGACCACGAATCTACACTTTCTTTCAATAAAGTTTTTACTCACTCACTCACCAAGCAACCCTTCTTCATACATTGCCTGGACGCAGGGACCGTACCATCGTTCTCTACTGGACTTCTTCAAATCAGCTAACATTTTTCCATTCATTTAGATCATTCACCACACCTTCACCCATCATTGATACCCTAGCTGGGGCAATAAATTTCGCTTTAAGAAAAAATATAACTAAACTTTGTAAACATGAAATTACTAATTGAAGCCTTACCATATCGCACCGCAAGCCGAATTCTAGGCCCACTTTGACCCCCCCCCCCCCCCAAACCATGCAAGTTCCATTTGGGCTGTGTCTTGAAGGGGTGTATCTGGACACCGGGCGCGTTCTTCTTCAGTTTCTTCATCTAGTAAAGCAAACAGATAACGCTCGTGACTAACATTTTCCAGATGGAGGCGGACTTTTTAATTTTCTTTATATGCTGTTCTTGATTTTATCTTTCATTTTTATTGCATATTTATTTTTATAACCTTTATATATTTATTTATTTCTCTTTTTTATTTTGTTATATTTTTCCTGATTTCTGATCTTTTATTTCATTCCATACGTGTTGCTTATTAACTGTTGCTTAATCAACTTTTACATTTAATTTTATTTAGCATACAACTTATGGCTCACAGCGGAGAAGTGCCGTCCACAAATTTCCGTCTGCAACACGCAAGAGCCAAGAAAGGCTTACGCCTTAAAAGCCATGCGTAGTTTAATGCCGGCGAAGAACTTTCGAGATACTGCATACCAATTAACCACTAAAGTCTCAATCAACATCGAATCAGCTCAGCAACGTGTCATCCTTCTAAATATATCTGTTCAAATTTTGGTTCACATTCAGCAGGAATAAATCGACATTACAGTGATATGCAGCAAAAAAAAAACAAAAGCTGCATGGCTGATCTAACATGCGCTTAAATTCCGCACATAAAAGGGAAGTGCATACTTCGTGTGGGTGTAATGCTACTAAATTGATTTGTTCATGTTCGAGCCCTGACGACTTTCTTTAGAGTTTGCAAAGTTGGCTTGGTTGACGGCCAACTTATGATATCATAAATGACTGATTTCATAAATACCGATATTGCCACGGAGCTTCCTTATTACGTCTCTGTATTTGTAAAAGTATATATTTTTTATTTTCAACTTTGAACTTCCTTAAAAGCAAGCAGGGGCTTACTATTGCTCTTAAGCTGCTAGTTGACGTTGGGAAATGCCCGTACATAGAGTAAATAATTGTTGGTTTTTCTGTTTTTGTTAGGAAAGAGAATAGCGCAGTATCTGTCTCGCATATCAGCGGACCCCTGAACCGCGCCGTATGGGAGTAAATAAAAGAGAGAGTGAGAAACAAAGTTAGAACGAGGTGCTGTTGTGGAGGACTCCGGAATCTTTTCGATAACCTGGATTTCTTTAAAGTGCACTGACATCGGTCAGCACAAGGGCATCTTAGCGTTTCGCCTCCGTGTTCATAGAAAAGTGTCACACTATAGCTGTGAATCAAGCGTGCTTGAGATGTCCACCGAGATTTCGAAATCTGAGAGCTACTGCTTCCTCTCTTCAAAAACCTTTCGTTTCCTGAAAACACGCGCTTTCGCATTCCTCTAAGTAAGCAACCTCTGACGACATATAATGGAGCTGTAGCATAGCGCCGCCACCGGCGGATATTGTGCGTGACCAGTGGGAGGCTGTGTTCGTCTGCTGAGACCCGGTCATCCAGACCAGGGCTGTGGAGTGTGCCACCCAGGTTGCCGTCAGCCATCGGTTGATGGCCATAGATAGGCAAATAAAACTTTATGCGTGGGGGTATAGAATTAAAACCACAATTAAATCCGGAGTTCCCGGGTTCGAACCCGACCGAGGCGGCTGCGTTTTTATGGAGAAAAAACGCTAAGGCGCCCGTGTGCTGTGCGATGTCAGTGCACGTTAAAGATCCCCAGGTGGTCGAAATTATGCCGGAGCCCTCCACTACGGCACCTATTCTTCCTTTCTTCTATCACTCCCTCCTTTATCCCTTCCCTTACGGCGCGGTTCAGGTGTCCAAAGATATATGAGACAGATACTGCGCCATTTCATTTCCCCCAAAAAAACCAATTATTATTATTAATAATACGTAAACATGTTCACTAAGGTGGCGCTTTGGGCTAGTTGGTATGAGAGCGAAAAGATACGGCTCTGGAGAGACATGGCACGCTGTGTATCACTGCGTGCTGTTTCTCCTGGGATGTATCTCTTGTTTACTTTACAACTCGTCAAAAAGGAACACGTAAAGCATTCTCGCATCCTTCTCAAAGGACGCTGTCTTGTGGGCATTTTCAATCGACACAGCGTACTTGCCTGCCACTCCCACCACAAGCTCTTCAACCATCTTGCTTTTTCCCTCCCCTTTTTCTCTTCTCGCTAGGCGTCTTTCTTAATATTCTACCACTGAACATGCCTTCCTCAGGCGCACGGAAGGCTTCACGTCGCATTGATAGTTTTCTTCCGCCCACAAAAGCCCTTCCTGCTCTCCCCTCATCCTACAGTGTGGAAGCTAATCCAAACAATGGTTAACCCCACCGCCCAACCGCACCTCTGTGTGCCATCCCGTCTGCCTGCGTGGAGCTAGGTGAGGCAGGAAAGGAAAAAAAGGGAAAGGAGGAGTTCAAGGTGAAGCGGCTAGTACGTGGTGGCACTTTCCCGAACTAAACGGTCAATAATAATAATAATAGTTGGTTTTAGGGGGAAAGGAAATGGCGCAGTATCTGTCTCATATATCGTTGGACACCGGAACCGCGCCATAAGGGAAGGGATAAAGGAGGGAGTGAAAGAAGAAAGGAAGAAGAGGTGCCGTAGTGGAGGGCTCCGAAATAATTTCGACCACCTCGGGATCTTTAACGTGCACTGACATCGCAAAGCACACGGGTGCCTTAGCGTTTTTCCTCCATAAAAACGCAGCCGCCGCGGTCGGGTTCGAAACTAAACGGCCATGTCCCGGAAAGCTTGGCCTGCGAGACTGTATTTCAGGATCAGAAAGTTGTGTACACGACGCCTTTTTTTCATGCTCCTCTTATATTTATTCACAGGAAATTTCTTTCACACTTAACCTTTATTTCTGCAAACATATTCTGTAGCCACACGCAGCAAGTTCCTGTTCTACTATCGCCATCATGAATGACCCCGAAGATCGACGAGACTGGCATCGTGCCGTAAATCCTACCAGGAGCACTTCTCTTTAAGAGGCAACAGCTTCGTGCATGAACCGATAGCTTGCAGTGGTTCCCGCCAGGGTAGGTAGGTCAACCAGGTATGCGAAACGGTATCGGGATTGGAATCTCTGCGCAGCGGTGAATGTTGGGTTAATGTGTCAGTTATCAAAACTGAAAAAAAGCTTCTTTAGTTTCAACGTACCGTTATATGGATTTCAGACCTGTTACATTAACTAACAGTGCAATGATATGCGCGACAATAGAAACGGCCGCTTACTGAAATTGCAGCAGGTCAACCTTTTTCCTCGGCACCCTTTGTATTTTTTTCTGAGGAAACGTGGACAGCGCTTCTTCTTCGTGCAACTGTATCCTGCACGTACGCAATTCCTCGCCAGGCTGGACGCTGCAAGAGAACAGAATTGAATAACATAACAATGCCAAAGTCTATTCGATGTCATCGATAGCGAAACCAAAATTGCGTATGCGGTGACGACTCCATTAACGTTAACATGACAACAACGCGTGACGTTTCACGCAGATAGCCAATGAAATGGCAAATTTGGCACGCCCATGGTTTTTCCTTTGATTTTTCTAGACCAGGGTCCGTATAACAAGTTTATTTTTCAAAAAGTTCACTTCGTTAAAACGCCTCTCATCAACGAGGCACCAAACGCAAGCGTAGCACTAAAATTTAACCGGCTTTGCATGGAACATTAACAAGGCGTTGCAATGAACTCTCTTGAGCGTGGTGCCGAACGCGTGCAGAGTCGCAATGCACTGATGCAATTCAAACAAACGCGGAAAGAACCCTTCCTAACAAGGCACGACAATCAGGAAAAAAGATATAAATGCAAAGGGCGCTCGATTGCATTA
Organism: Amblyomma americanum; assembly: GCA_030143305.2. Classification (NCBI taxonomy): domain Eukaryota; kingdom Metazoa; phylum Arthropoda; class Arachnida; order Ixodida; family Ixodidae; genus Amblyomma; species Amblyomma americanum. Next base: position 73,601 of record JARKHS020022515.1, read on the forward strand.
TGTGCCACTGTTCATACCGGCTATTTTTTTTTGCTTTTTACAGGGGAATCAACGCGGTAACACCGATGACTGCACCAATGGCCATCCCAAGCATGAAAGAGTCTAAGCACGTGATTTTTTGGCGCCGCTTGTGCCTGAGTTTTGGAAGATTCTTCATTTTACGGCTCCATTGCTGTGGAGAGCAAACGTAGCGCAGATCTTCCGCATGTGTACGAAGGAAAGGACAATGTTTACGTTGTTTTTCGGGGCAGTGCCAAGGAGCAAACTTTTTCGCTAATGACCAGGCTGACTGAGCTGGAAAGTCGTGTTGCAGTGCCGGTCAAACACGTTGTTTTCAGTACATGAGTAGCGAATTAGGCTTGTTGATCAACGTTCATATTTAAAACAGCGCGAAGGACGGGACAGAAGTTGTTTTCAGCCAGTACTCAGCGGATGGATCTCTGGCATATCTCTGTTGACACGGCGTCACGTTAAATAAATAAATATGCGCCGAACGTTGCTACCGATTGGTTGCACGAAAAGAGCTTTCACGTTCTGCTTTCGTCACGTGACCGCTTGACAGCGCATTCCGTATTCCGCAGGTAGTGCCTGCTGGAAGTGTTTTTTTGTTAAAATAATTGGCGCAGTATCTGACTCACTTCTCGGCGGGCACCTGAACCGCGCAGTTAAAGAGGGGATAAAGGAGCGAGTGCGGGAAGAAAGGAAGGAAGAGGTGCTATAGTGAAGGGCTCCGGAATAATTCCGGCCACCTGGTGATCTTTAGCCTCCACTGATATTGCAGAGAACGCGGGTGTCGTTTCACCTTAATTGAAACGCGGCCGATGAGGCCGGGTTAGAACCTGCAAACTCCGACTCATTTGCCGAGCGAGCTAACCACTAAGCCACCACGG